>WAAE01020616.1:0-66309 GCA_013400495.1 Nicator chloris
AGCCCGCCAATGACGAGCCGGGGGGATTTAAAAGGCTGCCGGAAGGAGCCGCTTTCCTACGGCCTCTGTGTGGAACTCCGGGGACGGTCTGTGTGGATGTGTGGCTTCTCCGGGCTGCTTTCGTGTGCTGAGAAGGCGTTAATCTATTTCTTCATAAGGTGTGGTGTGTGGGACTGTATTTAGGTACGTATAATGTGGTGGGTGGTAACAGGTGAAGCTGTGGTGGGGCTGAGGGGCTGTTGTGCTGTGGGTCTGTTGGAGTTTGCCTCAGCATTCCAGGGCTTTTTCCTGTGCAGGGTTGGGAGGCAAATATTGCTTCCGTTTGGTTTGTTTCTGGTCTTTTTTTGTGGCTGAATTAGGGGGGCTTTTGTGTGTTCTGTGTCAGTTTTCCCTTTTGCTTGTGGTTTCTCATATTTCAGGTGGAGTGCGGGGATTTTTGCTCCATGATGGAGAATGGTCTTTTAAGCCTTTCTATAAATCAGAGTTATGCTGAGCCTTGGTGTTTTTGCAAATGAGAGGGGGCTGTGTACTCTCGAAGTGTATTATTTGGGGAAGGCACACAGGCTTTCCTGCCTTTGTTTCTCCCCCTTTAATCTCTTGTGGTGTGTGGGGCTGGCTGGGGTTTGTGTTGGGGACAGGAGTTGAGAAGCTGTGCTCTCTTTCCAGGAGGTGTTGCTGGTCCTGCATCCCTGGGTGGGGGGACAGGGGGAGGGAGGCACGAGGGTGCTTTTTATTATTTCAGGCTCCTGCTGAGGGATGGGAGTTACCAACTAAAAGCCTTGTAGGGTAAGCTGTCCGAGCCCTGTGATGTGGTTACATGATGGAGCGGAGGAGATAACAGCTGGGCTGTATATGATACTTAAAGTTTTAAGTAGCCCTTAATTTGTAAACAACATGGCAGGAAGAAACAACCTTTGGAGGTTTGTGTTCTTGGCTGATTTCTGAAGTGACTTCAATAATAAAATTTCTGTGGAAATTGCCATCAAGTTAGTAAGATCCTCTTCACTGAAACGAGAGATCTTATCGTAGCTGATCCCAGAGAGGGAATGAAGCCCCTTAGCAAAGGCTGGGGTTAATACACCCGTTTGGGCCTGCCCCTTGTACCCACCACACCCGGGAAAAGGGAGGAGGCAAATCCCACCAGGTATAAAAGCTCTCAGAGGAGCTGCAGCTCATTGGCTCCTCTGACTTAAATTTAAGGGTGGTAAAGGGCTCAGTACAGAAGAAAACGCCTCAAGGAAATGACAACACTATCTTTTTTTGCCACAACTGCTTTGAGCAAAAGGGCAGAAAACTAGTAAGAAATAAAACTTTATGTTTTGTCAGTATAGCTAAATAAGTTGGGTTATTTTTGCTAACTTGTGTAATTATTCCTTAGTGATTGCTTAGGAGTACTCTACATGTGACTAAGTAGGATGGAGAAGAATAGTAATGGTATGAATGGTGTAAGTCTCATTGGGGCCTCTAATTGGTGCTATTTACATTATAAATAAAATTAAGAAAATTAATAGATTCCCAGGCAGCATTAGGGTTGTGTGTGTGCTGAGCTCACTCTCATCTGAGACACTTGGCACCGGGGCATGGGTATAAATGCCCTGAAATATAGTTTTAAACCCTTAAAACACTGAAAAATGGAGCTCTTCCTTTAAGTGAACCCCTTAAAATGAAGAAATGGGGCAGTTGCCTCCATGTACAGCAGTGCGCGTACGCCGTGTCCGTGGGTGCCGTGGGGTGGAGGCGGTAGTGCCGCTTTCCTCCACCAGGTGGCAGCGCTGAGCCGCACCGGCTGCCGGCCCGCGGGGGCGGCGGCGGCGCGGGACTGCGCGCCTATACGGCACTTTACGGTACGAGCTGCATATACGGTACGTACGTGCGCACGCAAAACAGTACCTGCCCGTCCAGGTGGGGGTGGCACATGGGTACAGAAGGGGCGAGTGTAGGCATGCTTAGGGACACACAGGTTACCGACACACACCCACGTACATGTACGAGGCCGTGCGGCTTCCATACATGCCTTTATGTGCATCCACAGGTGCTACGGGCTGTGACCTCCAGCTCCCACATCGATGCCAGATGTTCCCCCAACTCCATGGATGGGGGCACAGAGGGTGCCATCATGTCCCTGTGTCACAGGGACATAGCCGAGCATGGGACTTGTCCCCAGCCCCGCAGTGGGGGACAGACATTGCGACGTTTTTGTAGAAAGTGAAGTTCCCTGGGTGAACAAAGAGTGAAAAAATTAACTAAAAGCAGTGAGAAAGCGAGCGCAGGTCAGCTTCCGGCACCTGGCCCCACAGCTGGTGTGGCAGCTGGCTCTGTAGAGGGAGCTAGGGACAGGGGCAAGGGACCCTTGCGTTCAGCCTTGCAATCCAGCATCCTCATCATCCCATGGCATGGTGCTGCACAGGGCAACCTCAGTGGGGCTTCATGGCAGGGGATGACTGAGATGGATGTACCCAGATGTAAGGCTTTGTGAGTAGTTCCCCCAGGACCCTTGCACCCCTGCCCCAGTTGCTGGAGTCAGGGGATGGGATAAGGAGAGGGGCTAAAGGATGGAGAAACCAGTGGATATTGGGGCTGGACCACATCATTCCAGGCCTGGGTTTTGGCTTTCATTCCCAACAAGAGGGTAGAAGCTGCTTTTAAGACCCTGAATGGGGAAACTGAGGCAGGGACAGTCTCAGTGCTGGGGTTTGGGAATGGGGACCCCCAGTTTGGCCACTCCCCAGGAGTCCTTGGATTATGCGGCCACAGAGCCAGGGGTTTTGGAGGAGCATCTGCCCCCTTTCCTGCAGGGATGTGGCTTGAGGAGAGCAGACAAAAGAGCCCCTCCTCACTGTGCCACTGCCCCTCACGTGGCATCTGCTCCGGGTGGATGGAAACTATGTGTCAGAGGAAGTTAGTGGGGACACCCAGGTGTCTTCCCCCAGCGCCTGTGCCAAGCCCGACCTACCGCATTCCCTGGTGCACCTGGGATGAGTTGGAGCCATCCCCATGGGGTGGGTTCCCAGCAGAGGGAGGGTACAACCCTCACCCCCCACCTTTGCTTCCCACTCCTGCTTAAACCCCGAATGGCCACACAACCCAAACGCCAGTGGAGGTGAACAAGCTGGGGGGTCCCCATCATCAAACTACAGCACTGACACTGTTCCTGCCTCCGTTTTCCTATTCAGGGTCTGAAGAGTGGCTTCTCATCCCCTGGGATGAGTATCCACTGGGGCTGGAAAGGCGCAATCCAGGATGGGAATTACTTGGTCATCTGAACTTTCACCGGCATCCCAGCCCCATGGGGAGGCTTGGATCCCATTCCAAGATATTTGCATGTTAGGGGCCAAATGAATGGGGAGGTTGGGGAGGGGATGCTGGCAAGATATTTATACTGAGGATACAGAGGGAGGGATCTGTGGTGCTCTTTGCCGAGCAAAGAAAATAACAATTTGGGCAGGTTTGAAAAGTGCCGAAACCACGACAGGAAACCCAAACTGTACAAATGCAGATGTGAGTGGAAAAAGCTCTTGAGCTGGTTGCTCTGGCTTTCACCTCCACTAAAAATAAACCTGCCTTATTAAGGGCAGATGGGGGCCGAGATAAAACATCTCCCCCTCCACCATGTTTTTCCATGGAGAGGCTGTTCCGTGTGATGCTGTGCAATGTGGCTTTCTGGGGGTAGTGGGCATGGATGGCTTGGCCAGGGGCTTGTGTTGGGTTTTGGAGAGGATCTGGGAGGTTTAAGGGTTTTAGGGTTGTGTGGCAGGTTTTCTGGAGGAGGGTTGGTGGGCTTTATGTGATTTAGGGCTGGGCAATGTGGGGGGGGGAGGTGATGACTTGTAATGATCTCTGAGTGTAATAAGGCAGCCTGGCAAAGCCACATCCTGTAGCACAGCAGGACCTGGGGGAGGAATTTGAGGTGCTGAGAAAGGGAGGGATTGGGGGCAGGGGCTACAGGGAGCAGCAAAGCTCCTCCTGGGACCCCCACATAATACAGGCTGGGCTCCTCTTCCCCATGTTTGTTTCCCTTCTTTGGGCTATGCCAGGGCTGCAGCACCCCACGTTTGGGGGGAGGCTGTGGCAAAGATGGTGCCAGGTTTGGATGCCCACTTCCCCCCTGCTGCTGCACGTCAGCCCTGGGAGGATGTTGTGGGAGGCGGGAGTTGCTTCCCTGTCACCCTGGCAGCGGCAGCGGGGCCCAGTGTCTCCATACCTGCAGCAGCCACGGGGGCAAGCAGGGTTGTTCACACCTACAGCCTTTGCACTCCCAGCGCCATCCTCCTCCTCCTCCTTTTGCAGGGATGCAGTTTGGATGGATGCAGTTTGGGAAGGGAGGAATCAAAAAGGTGGAGGGAGAAGGGAGCAGAGCAAGGGGTGGGCTGAGCACCAAATTGAATGTACCTCCAGTAGTGGCACAGCACCTCAGCACCTACTCTGCTGGGGACACCCACAAGGACTTCCCCACCAGGGCCTGGGTTATGGGGGGTCACATGGCATGAGCTGATCAGTCTTGGGCCGCTTGGGATAACAGGGGGGTGTGATGCTCCAGTTCCCCCAAAACATGGAGGGTGCCCCAAAAGGGTCCCAGAGGGAAAAGACCCCTCGGGTTTCAGATGGGACTCAGAGAGGCTGCTGCCATGTCAGGGGTGGGGAGAGGAAGAGGTGGGCTCTGTCCAGCCTTAGGGGGAGGTAGTGAGAATGGTGGCCAGGGCAGGGGGTCAGCGCAGGAAGCATTGGCGGTGGCAGCTGCTCCCAGCTCCCCAGATGCACCCGTGAGATAGGGCAGCAGGAAGCAGCTGTGGGGAATGCCGGCGCTGGGAACAGCCACTGCTGCCTGCCCAACACCGCCTGGGCCTGCATGACCCCCAGCCCTGCTGTCTCCCCCCACTCTGGGTACTACCCGGGGATGTTCCAAGGGTCCTGCCTCTCCTCTGCAGGGAACAGAGGTGTCCAGGGTTTGCCCTGAAGAAGCAGCTCTGACCTCTCATGGGAATATGTGGTTCCCTCTGGCTCTGAGGGTGATGGAGATGGAGACATGGTTCTGTTCCTGACTGGGCTTTGGATGAGAGGAAATGTGGGGAACCTGAGGAATGGCCAGTGACTGAGCAGCTTGGCCACAGTTCATGTCATGGTTCCTGGTTCCCTTCCAGAGGGATGAGAGTGTTCCTCTCCCTCCCCTGAGTACTCTGGAACAAGGCAGTGCTTCATGGTGTTCACTCTGGTCCATAATGATCACCAGCAGGGAGTGTCCTGCCTGGGTTGGGATGGGACACTCAAGCTGAGGGGGCGTCCCTGGGGCTAATCCCCTGCACAAACAGCTGCACATTCCCCAGGGCTGGATCAGGTCTCCTGGTGACAGGGCTTGGGCAGGCGAGTCACCTCACTGCTGCTTTTTGGGTGTGCATTCCCAGCGGTGCCACTCCTTTCCCCGCACTAATTGGCTGCATTTGTGTGCTCATCCAGCCCTGTTCATGGCCCATTACAGAGTCTCTGGCACTGTCTGGCATAGTGGAGGGTCCCTGTGGTGGGTGAGACTGAGACACAGAGCAGACAGGTGGCTACAGCCAGGCTCCTTTCTGCATGGGCTGCAGACTGACATCCATCCATCTATCCATCCATATCTGCCAGCTCCAATTTATAATTCCTATCGATCCTTAAACACCCCAAATCTGGGACATCATAGCTCAATATGGGGTGTCACTGCAGCTACAGGGACCCAGGGAGGGTTTGCCAAACTGCGTGGGGACCTTTCAGCACATTCTCTGAGTGACCAATGGCCGGAGCAGGGCCACAATGCCTGTCCCTGCCTGTCCTTGCCCATCCTGGACCCACTGTCCATCCAGGAGCACTCGGCCCCAGCATGAATTGAGGTGTCAAGGCAGCTGCTACCCAATGTTCAGCAGGATCCCCAAATGCCACAGGACTGCCTCCCCATGCCGACACTGCCTTGGGGATAAGGTGGGAAAGAGATCTAATAGTCCTTTCAAGAAGCCAGAATCCCTTTTTGACCTGGAGCATCCATCTAGATTTCTTCTCTGGCACCAAAACTCCCTTAGATCGCTGCTGTGCCATGCCATGTGGGTGCCTAGGCTGGGAGGCTGGCTTGAAGCATCTCCAAAAATCAATGAATTAATCTCTGAGCTCTTGTTCCAGCCAGCCAGGTCCCTCAACTTCCCTTGCTCTTGAAGGATCCTGAAGGTCTCAGAAGATTCCTGGTAAATGGGATTTATACCTCAGCCTTATCTGAAAGTGTATCCAGATGACCCCTGGGGAAGAGCCCTTCCCTTTGTAGCTGCCATGGGCACCCTGCCGCATCTCTGTTCCTCTCCTCTCCCATCCAAATCCCTTCCCTGCAGCCAGTGCTTCCAGACAGCCTCCAGCTTCCGAAACACAAGAAATTCCCCCCTAAACGCTGGTGGTGTTCCCCCAGGACACAGGGACCCCCCCACTCGTCCTCCCTGCCCTGCAGCAGCCGGGCTGAATCTGGCCATTTCCATTCCATGTTACATCCCTCACATCCTGCCACCTGTACCGACTTATTTCAGGGGGGAAAAAAAAAATCAAACCAAGCCCAAGGGGTGAAACTGGGGCGGGGGGAAGCAGCTGCTTGTTAGCCATCCCCCCTCCAAGATTCGAGGACCTTTGCAGGTATTTGCAGCATGAGCAAATCCCCTGGGATTAACGATCTGTTCCCAGGAAAAGGGGAAAGGTGGTGGGGAGCAATGGCTGAGCCGTAGTGAGCTACATGGTCACCCCTCCCCCAGGGGACTTGCTATCATTTTGGGGTGCTTGCTGAGGGGGATAATCCCAGCTCCTGCTTCTTTTCCTACTTCTTTTAGTTTTCCTTTTAATAAAACACCCAGTGTGGGCCCTTTCACCATGAAATCATCATGCTCCAGAGCATTCCCACTCCCTTCCTCCCCCATTTTCTCTCCTCCACGCTAAGAAATCCGCTCCCCCCGCAGCCGCTGCGTTAGGACACCCCAAACCTGGAGCTGGCACTGCAACAGCACCCTATAAGTGACCCCCCCCCCCCCCCCCGGTCAAAAGTGACCCATCCAGGGCATGGGGGGTTGTGACACAAACTTGGGGTGACCAGATAAAAACATCCGTGTGCTCCCAGCCCTCTCACACACTCAGGGTATGCCAGGATTGGAATGAATCCCCTTGGAATACGGCGGCAGCGTGGCCGTGGCGGTGGTGGTGGTGCGGGGGGGCGCGGGGGGGAGGTTGCCTTGGCCACGCATCCCTCTGTGAATGCATGACGTGCGCAGGGCTGGCGCCAGGCTGTCTGGGGCCGGGAGTTAGATCAACACAGCTGGAGGGCCCGGGCCACAGCTGGGCAAAGGCAGCGGGTCCCGCCGCCCAGGCAGAGCCTGTGGGAACCGCCGCCAACAAAACCCCCCTGCAAACAAAAGCTCCCCCCCTCAGTCCCTCTGAAGCCTTTCAGCGCCCCCCCCCTTCCCCTTCCCCCTCCCCACCCCTTGGGAAATGAGAGGGGGTGTATGGGAATAAGCAGAGGCTGTATGTTGCTGTTTTGTGTTGAGGGGAAGTCGTAAGATGGATTCAGGTGGTGGTCTGAAAAGAGTTTCTAAAGGTTTTGTAAACATTTCAAAAATCTGTCTTAATTTCATTAGGTTTTACATTTCTCATTTATTTTTAATGGAGGTTTAATTATTTCTTAATTTTATTTCGGGTTTGGTTTTATTTTGGGGTGGGGGCAGGGGGTTTGGTTGTAGGTTCTTGCACCAAAACAGGTTAATGAGAGTCATTATGCCTCTTCCCAAGCTGCTATCCTTCGCTTCATAACGAGCGAGCTGAGGGGAGGGGGCGGGGAGAAAAAACACACAAAAAAATCCAAACCCAAAAAGTGGTGGATGCTGCTTTCAAAGTTTTTTTGTTGTTGAGCAGCTCATGGCTTGGGGGAGATGTGGGGAGGAGGGGTGCCCTCCAGCCTGCAGACCCCAGACTCCTTTGGGGGGAGAGTGGAAATAAACCCAAGCACTACCAAACTGGAATTTGGGCAGATGCAGAATAAATCGCTGCCGTGGCAGGAGTAACGTGGTCCAGGTGCCTGTACCCCCAGCCCCCTGCGCCCCTCATTAGCTGGGACCCCCGGGCCAAGCAGGGTCTCAGGGTGCCCCCAGCCCTCTCGGCTGTAACATTCCCTTCCTGCACTTTCATAACCAGGCCCCCATAACATCCCCCATAACTAATTCCCACCGAAGTCAATAGTTGGGGGAGTGAGGTTTTTCCCCTTGGGCTCATGCAGATTTACTGTTTGGATGTTGCAGGGCTGTCACTTCTGCGGGACCCCTCCACGTGCCACCGACTGCTGTGACACCCACTGGGGACCCCAGATCGCTCCAGCTTTGGGCTTTTTCTATGGACATTCTCTGATTCTATAAGTTTTGAGGCAGCAATCGTTCGGAAGGGCAGTTTCCTTCATATCCCACCCCCCCCCCATCACTTCTACTGGGATAACCCCTTTGCCTATAAATCTTCTCTCACCCTCCAAAATAAAAAACCCTCCAGGCCTCTCACAGGCGCTGACCTAAATCTGGTTTCTCCATCGTAACCTCAGTTTTACCGCAATTAATTTTTTCTGCTGGTCACAAGATAATTCCTGACGCCAGAAAGTCTGGAGGTCAGATGAGAAACGGATTGAGGAAAAGGGCGGCACTAATTTCCTTAAAACAGGGAGGATGGGAGAGGGGAAACCCCACAGTCCTGTCTAAAAATAGGGGGAATTCTCTGGGAAAGGGGAGGGCGGCAGTTTGGGGGTGCTGCGGTGTTGAAGGGGTTTAGGGGGAGATAATCCCCAAGAGGTTACGGTGCTCTGCCCATGGGGAGGGGGACCTGCGTGGTCGTGTCCTCCCCGGTCGGGCCACTCTGGCCATCAAAGGCAAATTTGGGGGGCTGGGGCGGGGGGGGGGCGGGGGGGGAGGGGGGGGGGGGGGGCGCGGGGGGGGGGGGGCGCGGGGGGGGGGGGGCGCGGGGGGGGGGGGGCGCGGGGGGGGGGGGGCGCGGGGGGGGGGGGGCGCGGGGGGGGGGGGGCGCGGGGGGGGGGGGGCGCGGGGGGGGGGGGGCGCGGGGGGGGGGGGGCGCGGGGGGGGGGGGGCGCGGGGGGGGGGGGGCGCGGGGGGGGGGGGGCGCGGGGGGGGGGGGGCGCGGGGGGGGGGGGGCGCGGGGGGGGGGGGGCGCGGGGGGGGGGGGGCGCGGGGGGGGGGGGGCGCGGGGGGGGGGGGGCGGGGAGAGGGGGGTTAAGGCTTCATTTATGTGTAGGGGCGGGATTTGATGCTTCATTGCCATTCGGAGGCGGGGTTTAGGGCTTCGTTTACATAAAAGGGAAGAGATTAATGATTATTTTACATAAAAAGGGGTTGCGTTGTCCATCATTTGCATTTAGCGGGCGCGGCCAAGTAGCGCTGCCTATATAAAGGCGGAGCGGGTGTTTCCGCCTCCCCAAACTTAATCCGCCAGCGAGATACAAGAGTTTAGGGTTCAGGGAGTGAGAGTTAAGGCTCTCAGAGCTGCCCTTTTTGGCGATCCTGCTGCTCGGAGGTCGCAGCAAAACCCCCGCTGCCGCGACAGCCCCTGAGGCTCCTGGGCATCCCCCGTCCTGCATCTCCAGACCTGCTCTGAGCCCACCATGAAAGCCATCAGCCCGGTGCGCGCCGTCCGGAGCTGCTACGAGGCCGTTTGCTGCCTCTCGGAGCAGAGTTTGGCAATCGCCCGGGGCAGCCACAACAAGAGCCCGGCTTTGGAAGAGCCCATGAACTTGCTCTACGATATGAACGACTGCTATTCCAAATTGCGGGAGCTGGTGCCGGGCATCCCTCAAGGCACCAAGGTGAGCCAGGTGGAGATCCTGCAGCACGTCATAGACTACATCTTCGACCTCCAGATCGTGCTGGAGGAGGGGTCCAAGGGCCGCGACCCCTCCTCCGAGGCCACTCTACTCTCCCTTAAGGTAAGGGTCGCTTCGGGCTGGGGGCTAGGTATGTCGATTTGGGGAGCGAGGCTGTGTTACGTTGGAGGTGATAAGAAGTCGGGACGGGAGTGCTGCAGGGTCCCCGAGTGTGTTGGTGGGTCATGGCACGGTGGGGAATGGGGAGGAGTGAGGACCACCAGCCGCCGGGGCGATCTTGAGCCCTGTCCCCTCTCTCCGCAGGCGGCTGAACTCGCCTCAGAACTCCGCACCAAAGACGAGAGAAGTTTGTGTCACTAACGCCACTTCCACCAGGTGAGTGTCGCCCCCACTCACCACAGCCACCACCATCCACACCCCAGTCCTCCCCATATGCCCGCATCTCAGGTGGCCCGGGCCCCCTTCTGCCCCCAGCATCGAAATCCCCAGGGGACCGATCCCCAGTCCGTGCTCCCCTCTCCCCAGTTCCCCCTCGCACCCCAGCTTTTCACCACCCGCACCCCAGTGCAGCTCCCCCAACCCACCACCCATACAGATCCAAATAACACAGACCTGTGCTCCCCCTTTCTGCAATCCCCTGCCAAGTCTACCCCCTGCACCCCAGTCCCGAACCAGCACAAACCCAGCGCCAGCTGGGGGCCAGATACCGTCCGCGAGCAACGTGGTTTCCTGCGTGCCACCCCCTCTTGCAAATCTCCATCCCCAATCCCACTATCACCACACTAATTACCACTCTTCTATTTTTTCCTCCCTCCTCCTCTGTTCTCTCACCTCCCGGTGCCAATTAGCAAACAGGCAGCGAGTGTCGGTTCCTGGTTCGTTATCAGCCGGAGGTAAATAGCAGCTTCCTCCGTGGCGCCGGGCTGTCTGCGACCTCCCGGCCCCGGCGTTGCCTCCCCCGGGCCCGGGCACTGCGAGTGGGGAGCGGCTGGTTCCGACCCCCCAGCCTTCCTCCGCCAGCATCCCACCCACGGAGCTCAGCATCCCAGCTTTGGACCCGAACTCAGATATTTTTAATGATAGACTGATGATGAAGAGAAGGTTGTCTGTATATTTTTGGATTATATAGCAGCGAGTCCTTTTTTTTAAAGGTGTTGAATGGGATGGCGGGTGGGGATTAGGGGGTTTTGGGGAGGGGGGGAAAACATCCTCGAATATGAACCAAACTCTCTGGGGCTGTGGCCTCGTGTATTGTGGAGCTCTATACTAGAGTATAACTTTTTGTACCTTTTGTGCAGGAAGGTTAATTTCTGCAAATGTGCCCTGTACTTGCTTTATAAACTTTTTATAAAAGTTACCATTTTTACATAATAAAAATCAGACAATTTTGATTGGTTTTTCTCCTTCATCACTGGGGTGGAGGGATCTGGGGTGCACCCCCGGGTGGGACAACAAGCCCCTGGGGCTTGGGAGCCTCCCAAACTCCGATGGGAGCTTTTAGGGTTACTGTAGGAATCTCCATGATTGTGTAATAGCGTTGAAATGTCAGCTCAGGTATGGGAGGAATTAACCCTAGGCTGCAGGCTCCTGGCCGAGAGGTGGCTGCCAGCTATTTTCAATGCTGCTGTGCTTATCTGATGTGGAAAGAGAGAAGTGGTGGTGAGCCCCGGGGACCATCTGGAGGTGTAGCTGGAGCCCTGGGAAGGAGGGGAAAATATGCTTTTTCCACTTTCAGCTGTGTGAAAATGGGCTGCTTGGTGCCCTGATGCTGGATTTGAGCTTCTGCTGGGCTGGAAGGGATGCTGCTGCTCCCCCAGGATATACCCCACAGGGGTAGAGGAGTTTCTGGGCTGCTTTTGCTGCCCCAGGTAGTATCCAGACACCAGCCCCTGCCTGGCCTGATCTCCTTGGGGTCAACACCCCAGGGAAGGGATGTTGGGAACAAAAATGCTTTTCCCTCCCCTTGGGTAATGCTGTGGTTTCCCTTTGGCCCGGGAGCAGATGTGACCCCCAGCTGGCTCAGCTGTGGAGCTGGATCATGCTCCGTAGGGAAGGTGCTGGCCTGCTTAAGATGAAAAATTTAACTTCACCCCCACCTGTAGCACCATCATCTTTATCCCCTGTGCTGGGCTCTGGTTTTGCTGCTGTGGGCTTAGCCATGCATGATGTGGATCCTGCCCCCTGGCATTGGTGTGTCCCCAGGGTGCTCCAGCACCCAGAGGAGCTGGGTTAGGGGCTGCATTATGGGAAGAGGAGGAGGGAGAAGACAGGGGGGGTCTTGGAGCACAGAGTGATACAAACCTTCACCCACATCCACTGGCTTCAGCCTCTAACCCAATGACAGCCAACAGGAGCTGGCACCTCCCAAACACCCCATTGTCCATGGGCATTTCCACAGGGAAAAGCAGCACATGAAGCTTCCAAAAAGCACCACCTGGTCCAACTGGATCACCAGCCCCTGGGAACTTTCCTCCCTCCTCCCAGCTTGATGCCCCCAGCTCCCCAGGGCAGGGTATCCTCAGGCACCCCTGGGTGGGGTGGGATGCGGTGACATGGGCTGTCTAGGCGTGGTGGGAGGCAGGTGAGGCTGTCCACCCAGAAACCACTGCCTCTGGGAACAGAGCTGCTGTTATGCTCACAGCTAAATATAGGCTTTTGCCATCTCCACTGGTTTTTGGCTGTGGAGGAAAAGGCAAGGGGTGGGTTAGGGGTGACTGTCCCCACATTCACCCTAGTGTCGTGGTCCTCCAGCTGTGCCAGTACTGATGCACCAAAGGGATTTAAATGGGATGGCTGGGAACGGCACCCTGGGCATGAGCCAGGGGACAGGGATGAGTCTCGGTACATGGAAGGTGGGGCTTCTTGCAGTGTGAGCACTCTAGGTCCTAACGGGTCCCCCATCAGTGATGATGGTGGTGGAAATCCTGGACTCGTGGTAGCATTAATGAGCCTGCTTTGGTGCTGGGGTTACTGGGAGATGTAGGGCTAGGCACTGGTGGCGTAAGAGAAAACAGTCCTGCTGAGGCCAGGCACTGGGGAGGTGGAGGAGGACTCCAGCCCCTGGGGAGTGGAGGTGGCCTCTGCCCCTGTCCCCTCTCAGGGATCCGGGCAGGGGATTCCCGAGGCCGGGGCTGTGGGTTTGGCAGGATGTAGGTTCGGCTCCAGCTCCCAAGAAGCCTCCCAGGGCCGTTACCTCCTCCCCCGGGGTGGATGGATCCCGGTGCCTTGCCCGGAACAGCCACCCCGACGTTCCCAGACTGGCACAAGCCTTGTTCAGACCCCCCTGGACTGGGCTGCCAGATGCCAGTACTGTCTTTGAAACTGTTTTCTTGGGTTTTTTTGGTTTTGGTTTTTTCGTTGTTGGTTGGTTGGTTTTTTGTTTGTTTGGGGGTTTTGTGTTTTTGTTTTTTGGGGTTTCCCAAACAAACAAACAAACAAAGACACACACACACACACAGACACACAGACCCCCAACTAAAAATAACTGCTGGGACTGGGATTCGTCTCTTGGGGGGTTGATGGGATGATTTACCCTGTGGGGCAGATGGGATTTACCTCGGGGGGAATATTTACCCCATGCAGCAGATTTACCCTGGCTGTTGTGGGATGCCGATGCTTTCCTGGAAAATCCTGATTAAAAAAAAAAAAAGAAAGAAAGAAAACGGGAAAAACACACAGCTAAAAATAGCTGCAGGGGACGAGATTTACCTCGGGGGAAACAGCTGGAACGAGAAAAATGTTCCTGGCCGAGTAAGCCCAGCTTTACTTCTACCACCCCAGCTATACTGCAGGAGTGCAGAAAAGAGGGTGAGGAGGGCAAAAAATAATACCGGGGGGGGGGCGTGGTGAAGGTAGAGCGCGGCCCCGCCGCGGTGCCGGTGGCCCCTGGGCCGGCTCGTTCGCCTCTTGGCAAGCGCCGGAGTCTGATGCAATCGCTGCGCTGACGGAGGCGGCGGTTCCCACCTGTATTTGCCATTGTGTGCCCGGAGCTGTTTGCAGGTGTTTGCTGGCGCCGCGCTGTCTGAGCCGCACTTCCCTCCTCCTGCTTCTCCTCCTCCTCCTCCTCCTCCCGCGGCTGCCCCGGCCAAGGCCTGGCCTCCCGCGGCCCCCCCGCCCGGCTCCCCGCCAGCCGCCGCGGACACAGATGCTGCGAACACACGCGTGACCTTGGCCAGGCGCGCTCCCGCGTGGAGGGGCTTTCTGGGCGCTGAGCGTGGATGTGCACACGCACACGTGTACTTACATACATGGCTACGCTGACACGTGTGGTATGTGCATATTCACGTGTGTGTGCATGTAGGCACGCATGACTGTGTGCAGTTACACACGTGTTTACAAACAGCGACGCGTGTCTGTGCATGCTTACATGTGCAGATATGCATGCGTGACTCTGTTCAGTTACACACGCCTATGTGCACTCACACATGGACTATACAGCCGTTGTCACATATGTCTGGGCATACTCACACGCGTGCATGCATTTACACCCATGCCCATGTGTACTTACAACATGCGTACAGCAACTGACACGTCTGTGCACACTTAAAATACATGCACACTTTCGTATGTGGTGCATGTATGCACACATGCCTGTGTGCACTTACACACACACACACCTCTGAGCATGTACACACGTCTACACTGACACGTGTCTGCACACATACGTGTGTGTGTATACACAGGAGGGCTGATCCTGCAAACCAGCCTGTGTGGGGGCTCAGCACTCCCTTGCTTGGAACTCCCAGAGATGCTGTGGAATTGGAGGAGGCTATTGCTGCTCCCTCTCCACCCCCGTGGAGACCACCCTCTGTCCTGGCAGCCACCTTGCGTGTTCCTTTCTGCCCTTGTCTTCCCTCTCCCACAGGTGACATAGGGGCTTTGTCCCACGGTGTGACAGAGGCTTCACACACCTAAAATCTGCCGGGGAGGACGTGGGGTGGAGCCGGAGCGGTGCGGGCCCGCAGCCGCGACTCGATGCTGCCGTCTCCAGGGCAGAGGAAGAAGAGCCCGGCTCACCGGGAAGGTTCTCCCCTCGGGAAGAACTGGGATGTCATATTTCCTCTGGTGTTCTCCTTGGGAAGGACCAGGACCTTCTCTGGTGCCCTTTGAGAATAGACTGGGACCTCCTCTGTTGCCCCCATTCCAGGCATCAGGCTGTGGGGGCTGCTGGCCACCTGTGCTTGCCTAGTGACCCATCACATGCTCCCAGAACAGTTGTTCCCCCCACTCTGGGCAGAGCTGTAGGTACCATGGCCAGTGCAGGGATGGGATCTCTCACCTTGCCCCAGAGTGAGGTGCCTGGTCAAGTGGCTGGTTTGGATGCCTCAGGCTATCCACAGGGTCATCCCAGACCTCTGCAACATCATGAAATGAGAGTCTCCACGGTCCTTTCCAATCCAAACACCTCTGGCTTGTGGGGTGGAAGCTGATGCATGGCCCACCCATCTGGACACCTTGTGTCAGAGGAAGATACAAGTCTGTGTCTTCTGGTATGGGAGAGGACTTTGCTGGTGGAAAGCAATGGCTGGAAAGGCTGAAGAGGCTTAATGAGCAAATATGAGGTAGTGGGAAAGATGCCCTTGACTCCTCCCTCAGCAGTCCCTCAGCACAGCTGAGGGGGTGAGGGCCACCAAGTTTTCCCATCTTCTGGGTCAGCCCTTACCCCACTGAGGTCACACTAACAACATGTGGGGACGTCACCTCTGCTTTGTCCAAACTGGAGGAGTTGAGGACACAAGCTGCCAGGCCCTCCCCGTACCCCGATGTCCTTATCCCATGGGTCACCCACTGGAGTGAGCCCAAGGTAGGCAATTGACACAAATCTATCCACGCTGCTGGGCATGGCCTTGTCTTCGTGCGCTGGGATGAAGACAGCAGTTCAGGAAGAAGAAGGTCTGGGTGTATTGATTTGCCAAGCTCAGCCACACTCCTGGCACGGGGGCTGCACTGCCCAGCTGGGGTGGCATTGCTGCTGCCAGGCCTTTTGTTCTGCCTCAAAGTCTCGCACAGTGGGAGGCAAATGTCTATCCTGCATCCGAGGCTCCTGGCACGTTTCTGGGTGTCCCTCCCAGCTGAGTTGGAGTCTGGAGGTCTGGTGTCTTTCCTCATCCACAGCAGAGGCCATGCCCAGCATGTATATCCATCTGTCTGTATTCCAGGAGGCTTCTTTGCACGAAAGTCCATCTCTGCGCATGATTATCCTTATCCCAGACCTGGGCATGGAGTTGGCTCTTCCTGGAGAGGAGAACGATGGAGAGAGGAACAATGGGGAGGAATGAATGGATGGACGCAACCAGATGATGGAGAGGAATCAGGGAATGGAGCAGAGCCAGGGGATAGATACAAGGTGATGGAGAGGAACCAAGGGACAAAGAGGAACCAATTGCTATGACTTGGTGGCCTCAGCAGGATTAAACCCTGGCTTGTCTCAGTGACTGTGGTAGCCTTTTACTGGTGCCAGTAAGAGTCAAAGTTGCCCTCACTCAGGAGTTTGCCATTGCCTCGGTGATTCCTGTTACTGCTGCACTCTGAAATACCCTGTGGACCAGCTTGGGTGCCCTTCATCCCATTTTTCTCCCTCCACTTTGCCGGAAAGACCTGGTGCACTCCAAGGACGTAGGTGGGATGCATGTGGAACAATGGGTGGCAGATTGAACAAACTGTGAGTGAACCAGGGGCCAAACACCCTCATGCTGAGCCCCTCTGAGATCCCTGCCCTCCCCCAACAGCACTGTGCCCTGTCTGCAGGGTGGGGAGGTGCCAGACAGCCTCTGACTGGTGGAGGCCAAAATTTTTGTTTTAAATAGACACAGCTCCCTCTCCCCTACCCTGGGTTGCTTTAACTGGGGACAGGGATAGGAGAACGATGAGAAGGGTAGGATGAGGATGAGAAGATGAGGATTGGGGCTTGCTGGAGATGAGAGGACTATGAGGAATGCGGGATGAGGGGGTTGGAGGGTCGCAGCCCCCAGGCTAAACGTCACCAGATTGAGGGCGAGGGGGGTATCTTCTGAAAAATAAATAAGTAGCAGAAAATGTATCCTAGTCCGGATCTCCAACTCAGATGCCCTCCACCCCCAAAACAGGTGCCCCTACCCGCAGCAGGTGGTCTCCAGAAGGTCCCTCCCGGTAGAAATGACTCCGCCCGCCGCGGCCACTTTTGAGGCCCCTCCCGGCGCGGCGCCACCGGCCGCAGCCAAGGGGCGGGGCCACGGCGTCGACAGCCAATCAGCACGCGGCGCTTGCCGCGGGAAATCCGAATTTCGCGGCACGGGTTTTGGCGCTTAAAGAAAAAAAAAAAGGGGGGGGTGGGGGGGGAAGGAGCGCCCGGGGCCCAGCGCGATCGGGCGGGAGCGGAGCCGGGCGCGGGGGTCCCGGCCCAGGCGGAGCCGCGCGCCGGCCGCCCCGGCCCCATACGGCCGATTTTGGGGGCTAAAAGCGTATTTTCCGCCGATTTCGGCGGCATCGCCGCCGCATTCTTCTCTGCAGTTTTTTTCGGGGGAAATCTGGGGACCCGCCGGTGGCATCGCCCGCCGGAACGCCTCCCCGCAGCCCCACAATGCCATGGCTGAGACTGTGACCCCTTCCCGGCTACGGAATCGCGGGGTGCTCCTGCCGCCTTCCCCGAGCTGGGCTTCTCGGAAAGGACTTTGCAATGCTGCGGCTCCCCAGGGGAGTGTCCCCCGCCCCGGGGACGGGGGGTACCGCCCTCCCGCCCCCCCGTTCCCACCACCACCCGAAGGTCACGTCAGTGATGGGCTCCTGTGATCCGGGGGCTTCCAGCCTGGGCAGTCCCCCATTATCCACAAGCTGTTTCACCCAGAGCTATACGCCAGCGGCTGTCAGCGCCCCCGCTTCCCGGGGCGGGTGTCTCTGTGACACCCCCCAAGGCCCCGAGCTCAGGAGCCTCTGTTCAGCCTCGGCGGGACGGCTGCCGGTAAGATGTCTGCATCCCGTCTCTTCCTCGGGCATCGCTTTGGGGACACGGGAGGCTGGGGATGGTGCTGGGTGGGGAGCAAGGAGTGGGTGACCCCAGCATGTGCAGCCCCGTCCCTTCCAAATGTTGCAGCTTATATTGGAGTGTGCACCCTCTAATGTGTCTTTCTGGGAGTGGGGGAGGGTGAGGTCTGAAATCAGAAGTCGAAGTGAAATGGCTCAGATGTTTCTCAACTTCCCCTCTCCCCTGCGTACCCGCGGCTCCGGCTTCCGCTTCTTGGCCTTTTCCGGCCTCTTTTCGTCTCTCCAGCTTGCAAAAAGTCCGGGTTGTGCCTCAACACCCGGTCAGCAATCCTAGGCCCTTTGACAAGCCCTTTCTACGGTGGGGAAATGCGGAATGGGTTCAGGCAGAGCCCCTGCCTGCTCATCGCCCTGCCCACTGTCTGTCCCCAGTTTGGAGCTGTGACCCCCGGGGTGACGCGTTACCGGGGAGGTGGGGGGACACGGGACAGGGGTGCTACAGCGTTGCTCTCCAAGCTTGGTTTCTGCCTTTGGTTATAGTAGAGCTGGCAGTGGCTGTTTTTTGTGAGGGGTCTCATCCTCTGTGGATCACCCCAAGGCTTTGTAGCTCAGACCCTGATGCTGGGAGTTGTGTGGGCGGTTGCTGTCCCATACCCCTGCCGCCAAGCCGCGGGGTCACGGTTGTGTTTACAAAGCCCAACACGAAGCTACAAAGCTACCCCTAAACAGAGAAACTGAGGCACAAGTCGGGTGCTAGCCCCGTGCCCATTGTCAAGGCGCACAGGAGGCTCTGCCCAGCCTGTCCCTGCTCCCGGAGGGCCCCCTCCGGGTCCCCGGCCCATCGGCCCCGCTGGCAGCTGGCATTTAATTCCTGCCTGCTCCAGCCTGGGCACACATCCAGCCCTCACTGTGAGCCTCTGTTCTCCTCGGTCCTGGGAGGGATCCCAGATCCCGCTAACATCGATTTAGTTTTCAGAAAGCTTGATTTATTTATTTATTCCCCCCCCTTTTCCCAATCCCTTATGCTTGGTGCCAGCTGGGGACATTGCCGCGGCGGGGGGAGAGGGAGTGTCTTTGCTTCCCGCTTTGTGCCATGGCTGGGGGGCTGGATGAGGCCGTTTCGAGTCCCATCCCGAGCGACTTCGGGACCACCTGTCTCCTCTCTGGCCTCGTTGTCTCCGAACCCTCGTGAGACATCCTACACTGCCGGGGGCTGTTGTTTAAGAAGACACCATCATTGATTGCTGCCCCCTCCCTTAAAAACACCCCACAGCCTCCCAGTACCATTTCTGTGGATGTGCAGAGCTGGTTTTGGGCTAATGCCCCCTTTGTCAGCGTCATCATCACCCAGTCCAGTGCTCAGGGTACTCCTTCCTGCCGCTGTCCCCTCAATGTGGCCGGGGACGGAGGTGGGAGGGGTCGGGCTTGCGTGACACTTGGGGACATGAAGTGCTTGTCCTCAAGTGACACCTGGGCTAACGGCCTCTTTGTCATCACCACCATCATCATCATCATCACCCACACAAAGAGATGTTCTGGGTGCTGCTGCTCACAACCGTCCCTTGAGCAGGATCTGGTGGGGCTCATGTGACAACTGGGGACATGATGTGCTCCTCTATCCCCCTTGTGAGAGACGTCTCCCCCTGTCCCCATCTCATTTCCTGCTGCCATTATCCCATTCACGGTGATGAAGATACTATTTCCAGCTCCGGTATGGCACTCGCAGCCCTGACAGCTGGGGTTCCTGCCGCACACACCCTGTTTATGGCACAACCTTTGTGTGCAGAGCCGAGGCCATCAGCTACAAGCATTTCCCCCAATCACCAAGCAGGGCAATTGTGGCCTCTCCCACCGGCTTTGTGCCACATGAGTGATCTGGGATGACATGGAGGAGCCTACCACCCCACGGGAAAGCAGGATGGGTTGTCTCTCATCGTCCAAAAAAGCCTTAAATTTACCATACTCTCCAAGCTGAGGGTTCTGGGGTAATTAAATGCATTTTCCTCCAGGGGAAATGTGCATTTTGGAGTGGTTTTAACCCATGCCAATCCCACTGTCAGTGTTTGCCCATTGCTGGTCTCTATAGGAGCTGTGGAGTCTCTATAGGGGCCTAGGGCTATGCAAGAGCACTGGAGACAGGGGTGTTTCTGCTGTAGGATCCCAGCTCCCCACCCTGAACATGGGCGTCCAGAGTCCACTGTGTTTCTGTACGGGCTGGCAGGGCTGAGCCGCCCGTGCAAAGAGCACCCAAGAGTGGCAGCCCCTGTGGGTGCTGGGTTGTGTGAGAGCCTGCTTAGCAGCACCCCAGGTTCTAGAGGGGTGACATAATGCCATCCCACCCTGATCCCATCAAAGGGTTTTCTGGGTGGACTAAAGGGGGTTTTGGGGGGAGGGATGGGTGGGGAAGTGGTGATTGTGCTGCTGCCCTTGGAGGGGCTTTTTTTGGCTAAGTCTTTTAAAGCCACAGCTCCTCTCCACTGGGGAACATCTCCCAGGATGAGGCTCTTGGCGGGGATGCAGACGTTGGCTGCACCCCAGAGTAGGGAACAGTACCTGGGGTGAGGGTACTGCCTTCTTCCCCGGTGCAGGGTGGTCTCACCGTCCCCCAAATCTGAGATCGGCCTCCATTCCCCTGTCTGCATCTGGTGCCCTACTAGCCCTCAGCCACCCCAAGGCACTGGGGGCTGCACCTGTGGGGGTCTGACCCACCAGCCCCTTGGCACAGGCAAGCAGCAGGATCCTGGAGTGCCCCTTGGCTCTCTGCCAGCTCCGAGTGCCCGACCAGAGGCGCCGCATTCCCACGCCCCCGTGGGGGCGGTGGGGCTGGTGAAAGGGGGAACTGGGGGGAGCCCCATAAAGGGCTGGGCAGAGCCTGGGCAAGCCCGGAGAATGCAGCGGATGCTGTTGAAAGGGAAGGTTGGCAGGAGGAGCCTCCCGCGGGGGGGCTGAGGGATGCTCTGATGCTTGGGCTGGGTGCGGGGTGTAGCCCCTGGCGCCAGGGCTGGGCTCAGGGCTGCTTGGCAGGCAGAGCTGGCAGGGGGCCCAGCCTGCCCCCTCACTGCCTTATATAGCCCCGATATTTTGGGGTCAAGCCTGATTTCCCACCCCCACCGTCATGTTGGGGTGTAGATGGTGTGTTCCCACATCCTGGGGAGCCGTGGCTGGGGGCTGGTGAGTGGCGTGGGGTGGTCCTGCCATGTCTTGGGGGGGATCTTTGGGTTTGGTCCCTGCTCTCCTATCTGCTCTGGTTCATCCCACCCCCCCTCAGTGCTGGTAGGGGGCTGGGAGCCCCTTGCTGTGTCCCACCCAGCTGTTGTGTGCCTAATCCTGCCCTGCTCAGAGGATGGCAGCTGGGTCACAGGAGGGAGCTTCTTGTGCATTGTCCCTTGCTGGTGGGTCCCGGAACTCAGGATCCTGCTGCTGTGTGAGCCCATGAAGCCCCCAGCCCCCAAAACTGCACCTGGACAAGCAGGGGCCCCCTATATCCCCTCCTACCCGTGGGGAGGGGGAACTTGGAAGTGTCTGGAAACACGAGAACCTGCTGCGGGTTGCTCCGTGACTCAGTTTCCCCATGGCCTGGGGCAGGTGAGGTGCAGCTGACCTCCCCGACAGTGATGGGAACATGCATCGGCCGTGGCCATCCGTGCCAGAGCAGCAGTCCCAGCGGGGCAGGGTGATGCCCGCCCCCCCGTGCTGGCACAGGGATCGGGTCTTATCGGAGGCAGGTGTTTCCCAGGCACTCAGCATTAACCGTTGTGGTGCCGGCAGCTCCGGGGCAGATCCGGGGGCACGAGGCTGGGGTTGGAGGCAAGTTCACTGGGAAAAACCTGCTCGGGGAAGGGCGGGAGGGAACAGATTCCCACAGGAGCTCGGGACTAACCTGGCTCCCTGGGGGGGCGGAAAACAGCACCTGGCGCCTCTCCCACCAGCCCCCTCAGGTGGGAACGGGGCCGAGGTGCCCAACCCTTCCCTGCAGAGTGCGTTGTGCTCCTAAGGGAGCTGCCGTCGGAGCCGGCACAGGGACCTGGATGCCATGCAGGATGTACTGGGGGGGACCCTGTGGGACAGCCCAGCCTGGGAGCAGGTACTGGGCTGGGGGCGGGGGGTGTTGGGATGGGGCTGGGTGGCTGCTTTCTACTGCTGAGCCAAAGCGTTCCCCCCAAATCACCCTGTGCATGTTTGTGGGTGTGGAGGGGTCCTGGGGGATTTGTTTGCATTGGTGGGGGGGTTGGTGACAGCCTCCAGTTCTCCTGTGAATTCACTCTGCTACACTTTTCCCTGCGTCTCTTCTGCCCAAGTGCTGCTTGGGGCTCCTTGGGGGGGATTTCAAGGAGCTGCCTGCTCTGGTGAGAGGACAGCAGGTGCAGGGATGTTTGTCTCCCCTCCCAGAAGCCAGCATACCCCCCTCACCCCAGTTTCCCTCCAGCTGGGTACATGTGTCCACGGCAGCCAGGGGTCCCGGGGGGGCTGAACCCAGCTGGTCCCAGGTGTGCTGGTGGCAGCTGGGTGCCCTCGGCTGCCTCAACCGTGACCCGGGTGGGAGGGGGGGAAGTGAAATCCTACACCCCAATGGGCCAGCTGGCAGGGTGGGGATCTGGCTTTTGAGCTGCCACATTCACAGGGGTCAGCTCGTGGAGCCCTGCCAGGAGCTAGGGGGTGAGAGGAAATCTTGGTGGGTTCCCTGTGGCTGCCGGTGTGCAGGAAGCCCTGGGGGTTGACTGGATCTCTCATCTCCTCTCTGCCCAGTTCTCCCAGTGGCCTCTCACACAGAAGGGTGCTGCTGTGCCCCTTCCCAAAAGGAGTATTGCAACTGGATGAGCCTCTTGCAAGATTCCCCCACCCCAGGATGTGGTACCCAGGGCTTGGCTGATGGCCCTGGGGGGTCTGGGGAGCTCAGAGGGGTGTCTGGCTTGGTCACAATGCAGGATTTTCTCTCGTGCTCCAGGCCAAGAGGAAGCTGGACCTGGAGGGCCTCGAATTTCTCACACCCAAGGGGAAGGGCTGGACACTGGCACAGATCCCCAGCCCCAGGAGTAAGTGATGTGGGGTGAGATGGGGCAGGGAAAGCTGGGGGGAGCAGACTCCTCTTCCCTCTTAGAACCATGTCCCCTCTAGCACGACCTCATGTCACCTCCAGTCCACATCCCACACTAAGGAGAGGATGGGGGGATCTCTCATGTCCAGCCTAGTGATACCTCTGTCCCGTAGACCTGGCTAAGGAGAGGATGGGGAGGTCTCTTGTCTCCAACCCTATGTAACCTCAGTCCCACATCCAACATTAAAGAAAGGAAAATATGATCTCTCCTGTCTAGCCCCATGTCACCTCCATCCTGTATCCCAAACTAAGGAGAGGATGGGGGGGTCTCTTGTTTCCTCACAGCCCCCAAGTCTCCTGGGGAGAAGACTCGCTACGACACCTCACTGGGGCTGCTCACCAAAAAATTCATCCATTTGCTGAACGAGTCTCCTGACGGTGTTGTGGATCTGAACCGGGCTGCCGAGGTGCTGGAGGTCCAGAAACGCCGCATCTACGACATCACCAATGTACTGGAGGGCATCCAGCTCATCCGCAAGAAATCCAAGAACCACATCCAGTGGATGTAAGTGATGCTGGGCAGCTGAAAATGGGACACGGGGATGGGGCAGGGTGGGGGACACGTGGCCTGGGGACACACAGGGTGTGCTGTGCTGTGCAGAGTGTGTCTCAGATGCCATCTCTGTTGGCAGGGGGACAGGGATCTTTGAGGATTCAGCGATGGTGGCGAAGCAACAAGTGCTGCGTGGGGAACTGGCCGAACTGGCTAGGACAGAGAGGATGCTGGACCAGCTCAGGCAGGACTGTGCCCTGCAGATCCAGCAGCTGGCTGACAATGAGACCAACCAGAGATATCCTTGCTGAGGGAGATGGGAGGGAGGGCAGGGTCTTGGGGACCCCTCAGAGCTCCTTCTCCTCCTGCTGGATTCCCCTGGGCTTGGAGGGTGTTTGGAGGGATGCAAGGGTTGATGTCCTGCTTGCAGCCCCTTCTTTTCCTATACCTTGTCCCTGTCCACACTGGCATATGTCACCTACCAGGACCTCCGTGCCATCGGCAGCTTCCAAGAGCAGACGGTTATTGCCGTGAAGGCTCCCCCTGAGACACAGCTGGAGGTGCCAGGCTTCAGCCAGGTGTGTATGGGTGCTGGATCTGTGCCACACTTGATGGGTCCCTCTGGGGTGTCCCAAGGCCACAGCCCAGCATGACCCTGGGTGGTTTGGGGACTCCGTGGGGCTGTTTGACCCTGTGCTGGTCCTTCAAGGGTTGCAATGCCTCAGCCGGATCCCCAGTGGGTTGTGAGTAATGGAGTGGAATATGGGTGACCTTCTGGGTGTCTCCCTGAGCCTTACTCTGCCCTCCCAGGAGAACTTCCAGCTCCACCTGAAGAGCACCAACGGCCCCATCGAGGTATACCTGTGCCCAGAGGAGATCACGGAGGAAAGCCCCACCAAGGACCACCCTGTACCCCTTTCCCTGCCGAACAGTTCCCCATCAGCCACACAGCCACACCACCCCATCTTCCAGAGCTGGGGGAGCACAGGAACTCCTCTCTCACCCCCATCTCTGCCTCTCCCCATCCAGGGGGGACCCAGCTCACTGCTGGAGATGGAGCCGGGACTCCTGGGCTCCCCTGCCCACCTTCTGCAGCAGACAGAGGACCAGCTGCCCTGCACCCAATCCCATCTGGACTTGGGACCCTTCATCACCTTCTCGCCCCCCCTGGAACAGGATGACTATCTCTGGGGGCTTGAGGGCGAGGGTGTCACAGACCTCTTTGAGACATATGACCTGGGGGACCTGCTGAAGCACTGAGTGTTGCCCCAGCCCCCATTGCCTTTGGCCCCTCTTGCCACTTGTGTCCTGAGTGTGTGGGGTGCCTGGAGAGGTTGGGGTGTGTTGGGGAGCACTGGGTTTTCTGAGAATGGGGAGGAGAGGAGGACTTGTGTTGCTCACCCAGTGTGGCTTCTCTGCACTTTCCTGGGTTGGTTGTCACCTCACTGGGCTCTGGGAGTGCCTTGGGATCCATCCAGGACCCATCCCAGCATCCCCCCATAAATCCATGGGGTACCGATGCTCCCCACCATAACCCCCCACCACCCTGGGGGTGCTGGTGGACTGGGAGTGCCTTTGGGTGCCCCAGATAGGTTAGGGGCACCCTTAGGTGGCAGAGAAACCTCTGCCCAGAATGGGCTGTGTTGTGTTTTGGGGTCACTCCAGTTGCTTGTCAGTTAAACTGGTTCTTCATGGTCACAAGGGGTCATTTCCAGTGGCATTTTCCCCACCACAGCTGGAATATCCTGAAAGAAACATTGAGGCTGCAAAGCTGAGGTCACCTTTGGGTGAGGGAAGGATGAAGCTCACGTGGCTCTGGCAAATCTCTGGCCAGGACATGGAGCCATATTCCCTGAGGGGCTGCAGCCCCTCTGCCCCAGTGCACACCAGCTTCCTCCAGCCTCTTGGAGCTACTGGTGCTGGGAGTATCAAAACTGGAATATACTGGGAAGAGGCATGCCTGGAGGAGGCGATGACCAGCAGAGAGCAGCTTTGGACAAGCCCTGGGACATGGGGTAGGATAGGGCTTTTAATGGTGCCATTCCTTGCAAAAAAACCTGTAATTGTTGCACTGTATTTATCTGGGTCCCCCCTTTGGTGTGGGGCTGGCGGGGCCGGGAGGGGTTGGATTTGTTGGTTGGTGTATTTAAGTTGTCCATCCTTGGGTTGTTGGTGCTCCTGTAGGTTGGCTCAAGAGATGGTGTGGGTGAGAATATGTTTTGGCCTGGAAAAACTTGTGGCACTTGATGTTTTCTGCCCAGGAGGGGTTGAAATAAAATAAAATTTTGGAGTTCTAAAGGGCTGTTTTCCTCTAAGCAGCAAAATGCTGGAATGGTTTGGGGGAGGGAGGAGCTGAGCTGGTTTTGCTCCTGTTTTCAGGGTAAAATGGCCTGTTTGGGGGCTTTTTAACTGGCCAGCCTGCTCTCTAGGCACTTGTGGAGAAGGGGTTTGAGATGCAGCTTTGACTGGAGTGAGGAGAATGGGTCTGATCTGCTCAGATTGGTGATTTCCAGCCCAAATCTGGCTGGCATGAGCCTTTGCCTGTGCTAGAGCCCCTTCAACCAGGAGTGTGGGAAAAGCCCCAGGGCTGGCGGTCAGCTCCCTATGGATCTTGGGGGCTGGATGGGCTTGTGCACCTCGATTTGGGGTCTGCAGAGCAAGATCCTTTGGGACCTGTGTCATGTAAGGTCCTTCCCCATGTGTTACCTGTCATTCTGTGACCTGGGGATGCCACCAGTGCTGGTGGCAGAGCGATGGTCAGTGGTACCAGGTGATGTCCTGTGGCGTGTGATGGTGGGCAGTGGTACCCAAGGGATATCTGGTGGTACCAGTGATGGCTGGGGGTACCTGATGTTCATTGGTACCCAGAGATACCCGGTGGTACTCAGTATTGTCTAAAGGTACCTGGTGATGGCTCCTACCTGGGGTCGTGCCGCGTGTTGGCATTGCAGAGTTCGTCTGGTACCGTGGAGGAGGAGGAGGAGCAGGAGGAGAGCCCCGGGCCAGGTGAGCCGGGCGAGGGGCACAGAGTCCCCTCCCCTGTGGGGGTGAGGGGATGTCCCCGGGCGATTTGCACCCCCCTCGGCGCAGTCCCTAGGCCAGCCGGGAGGTGGCAGGGCCATACCAGCCAAGGGGCCGGAGGGACCCGTTGGGGGAAGCGGGAGGATCGAGGGCTGCCTGTCTGCTGAGAGGCTCTTACCCAAACCCTCCCTGCTCCAGCCCTGCCTGGGCTGCGGCCTGTTAACCCTCTGTCTGCCAGAGCCCTGCCGAGGGAGATGTCCCGGGGGCTCGGCAGATATTGGGTCCCCCCGAACTATGGGAGGACATCACAAACTGTGGGCTCCCCTGCTTGCCTATGCCAGAGGAGTGGAATCTTTCAAGCGTAGCCGTTCGCCCAAGGTTATGATGGCTCTTCCTGTACTCCAGTCCCCCTCAGCACCCCAGTAACAGTGGGTTAGAGGAGGGCTTGGGCTGGCCCTGGTTAGGCACAGACCTGAGTTTTATTGAGCCCCACTTCTGGCTCAGTAAAAGGGTGGAGGGTCTGTCACCCCTTGATCTACCGCGGGTGAGGGGTGCAAGGGGCATGGGGGGGGGGTGTCTGCAAAGCCCCCTTGCACCTGTGTTAGCCTCGCTCACGGCAAACCAGCCCCAGTGAGGCTTTCTGCCCCTTTCTGTTCCACTTTGTCACCAGCCCCGCAGTGGGATGCGCTCAGTGTTTGTTCAACCTCATTGCCTGCTCCCGAGGTGTCCAAACTTCCCCATCCTTGGGGAAGAGCAAATCAACAGGCATGGGACACCAAATTCCATTGAGAGGTGGGACGAATGAGGGGACAGGGGAGGGAACAGAGATCGCCTCCAGCGGGACAAAAAGCCAAGGACTCCAGTAATTACGCCCTGTCCAAGGATTGTCCCCTCGGGGTCCTAGGAAGGGCAGGGTGGGGGTCACCTCCAGTTAAACCGGTGTTTGTAGCGGACTGGGCATAATCCTAAACCGTCACTGTGTGTGTCTCCGTCTCCTACCAAGATGGGGAGAGGTGATTCCTGGGATCGTGGGAGACGTGAGTACTGGAGTCCTGGGCTTAGGTGGGTGCTGAGGTCCCTAGGTGCTCGGGTTAGGTGGGTGCTGGTGCCTGGGGAATGTGGGTTGTTGGGGTCAGGGAGATGCCGGGTGCCTGGGAAAGGTGGGTGCCGGGTGCCGAGGCAAGGCTGGGGGTGCGGATCCACCCAGACCCCAGGGTTTTCTCTTCGTCTCACCACAGCACGGGGGAACCTCGCATCCCCTACGTCCCGGAATGGGGGTCACGGGAGCGGTTCCTGGGGAGCATTGCGGCTCTTCGCCTTTAACGTGCGGCCGGGCGGGGCCGCCGCGTGACGGCGGCGGGGCGGGAGCGGGCGGAGGGAGGGCCGGGGCGGCTCCGGGTGCGGGGCGCGGGGCTCCCGGCGCGGGGCTCCCGGTGCGGGGCTCCCGGTGCGGGGCTCCCGGTGCGGGGCCGGCACCCCGGCGCGCTCCGCAGGGGAGGCAGTCCCCACCCGCCGCGCTCCCCCTGCCGGTGTCCCCGGTGCCCCCGCACCATGCCCGAGCAGCTCAGCGTGGCCGACTTCTTGGCCGTGACCAACGAGGACCTCAGCTCCCCGGCCGCCGCCTTCGCCTCCAAGATGCAGAAGTGCCGAGGGGCCGTGGGGGCTCTGGAGGAGGTGAGCGGGGCCGGGGAGGGCGGTGGTCGGGGGGTCAGACTGCGCAGCCCACCTGGGAACATCCTCCGCACCAGAGGTGCTAGTCCCTCGATGCTTCCGCCTCCCTCGGGCTTCTGTTTTTGGGACCTGCCCTTTCACCCCGAGACTACGCTGGTCATCCTCAACGGGTGGTTTGGGACCCTGGGGTGGGAGGGCAGTTTGCGTCTTCCGAGCAGCCCTAGCGTACTTTTATGGGGGGGGCTAAGCCTGTAGAAATGAGCAAAGGCTTCTTTAAAGCTCCAGGTGCCCCCCGGGACCAGGACATACCCTCAACCACCGCGACGCCAGGGCAGCCTATTTCCCTATTTCTAGGACCAGGGCATCCCCACCTGCCCCTCCCGGGGATCAAGGCATCCCTCTCCAGGGCCAGGGCATCCTTCTTTCCCACCGGGACCAGCACACCACCCCTGTCCCATGGCCCAGGACATGCCCCTAGAGAATCAGCCCCACATTTCTGTCCACTATTGAGGTCCTGTGCTGGAGCCAGCCCCGATGGGATGTGGTGTCTCTGGGGGGGGTCTCCTCCTTGATCAAAGCCACGGGAGTGTTTTCAGCCTCTCCCCAAAATCATCGGCAGCTTTTTTGGGAAGGGCGGAGGTTGTGGGGTGCCTTCATCCTCCTCCTGCCTGGAATAAAGTTTCCAGCTGGTCCTGTGGCTTCTGCCAACTCCTCTTAGCTAAGGAATGACTTTGAAGGAGAGCCAGGGCTGGCAGGGAGTGGGGGGCCCCAGGTGCCAGGGCTGCTGGGATACCCGGGGGCAGTGGGATGGGTGTCCCAGGCCTGGAAATCTGGGAACACATCATGTAGCATCCTGGTCCCCATCAGCACATGCTGGTCACTGCCATGGATCCTCTTTCCAGTGCGGAAGGGAGAGACAGCTCCAGCCAGGAGAGAGCAGCAGGAATTTTGTTTGGGTGCTTGGAGAGGCTGTGGTTAAGGGATGCAGGGATGGCGGGGAGACGTGTCCCTTGGGAATGACAGAGTCTCTGGGATTGGCTTAGTAAAGCTGCAGTAAGCATGAGAGAGAGCTGGGAATGACGGCTGCTACCGTATGTGCCATGGAGGGCATAGGGCTGAACTCCCCATGCCACTGGAGGCTCTGGGGAAGGGGCCAAACTGCTGCCAGACCTTTGGCATCCCCCTGGTCCCAGCACGAGGGGAGGCAGGAAATCCAAGCAAACCAGCTTCATTCTATCCTTGGAGCCCCAACAGGGCGATAGCATGAGGCAAGGGGGATAATCTGTGGTGGATTTGGGGATCACTGGGGGGACGGGAGAGACACTCTGTGACCAAATCGAACCATGGTCTTTCCTGTCACCACCCCTCAGACTGGCTGGTGGCTTGGCGAGCAGGAGGGAGCGAAGGATGCTGGTCTTACTCCAGTGACTGCTGGGTGGGAAGGGATGGCTATATCCTGCCAGGACCCTGGGACAGAGCATGGCCACATGCACCCAGACAGGAGCAGATCTCAAATCGGGAGCAGGAGCAAGCAGGGAGAGGACTGGAGATTGCAGCTCAGCACTGAGGAGACATCCTGATGTTGACCGGAGCTACTTTCTGCCTCAGTTTACCTTCTGAGACTAAAGAGGGCTCTCTGGATGGGCCCAGGGCTTTGTGGGACTTCAGGATCCTTGGGGCTGCTGCAGAGACAGAACCGGAGGTCTCTGGAGTGGGCTTGAAGGTCGAATCCCTCCCTTGGTGGTTGCTGCTGGGTGCTGTGTGCATGTCGGAGGGGACTGGGCACCTCTGGCCTGGGGCAGGGTGACAAGGCAGAGGCTGCTGGCAGGTGGGCTCCCAGCTCACCGTGTCCCCCAGGGGCAGTGCCACATACTGCTCCTGGCCTGGCAGCTTGGCACCCTGGCTCTGGCGCCCGTGGCGGCTCCTTCGCCGGGTAGCACGAGGCGGCGGCAGCGGGGGAGCTGGAAGAATAGCCTCCATTGAGCATCCCGCTGATCCCTTCCTCCATCCCATGGGGAATTCCTCCTGCTGCCGTCCCTGTTGTGCCAATGTCCTCAGCTGGCCCCTGACCAGAAGCCCTTGGGCTGGGCCCGGGGGCTGATGGGTGCCATCGGGGGCTCCAGACATCTCTGCCCCTCCTCTCCTGAGCAGCCGAGGGCCGCGCTCCCATCAGGGGTGCCAGTGCTGCCTGCAGCTGCCAGCAGCACTGTACAGTTATTCCCTCTGTGTTTACTGCCCCAAGACTTGTCTCTGTTTGCCCTGTGCCCACTGGTTGACTCATGGACCCCTTCCTGAAAGCCTTTGTGTCCTTCCCTGGATCATCCCTGCTCTGCACCAGCCCTGCATTCTGCATCCTGCAGCTGTGAGCTGGCACCAGGATGAGCTGCTCCATCCTGGACACTTGAAGGAGCATCTTCCCACACTTGCCCAGTGATGCTTCCAAAGCATCTCTTGCTACCTCAGTTTCCTCTTCCTAAGACTCTGTCACATTTGCCAGCCTGGAGCATCCAGGCATCCAGCCCTGGCTTCTCCCAGAGGCAGGGAATATCTCTGCTCTGGAGAGCTTGGTGCACCTGGAATTGACACAGAGAAGGGCCATGGGGGGCTTTGGTGCACCCCAGCATTCTCTCCACTGTAGATGTATTGTAAGACTCCCCTGAGCAGGGGCTTTGGCTCCCACCTCAGCCCCAGTCTACTCCCAGCCAGTTCATCCTGGCAGCATCCCATCTGACGAAGTGCTGAAGCTAGGCTGACCCTTCTGTCAGGAAATCAGCCTTGACATCAGCCCGAAAACCTTCAACAGAGCTCAAGCAGAGAGAGAGCCTCTTTATTGTAATTCCTCCGAGGTTTCATCCCTGCCCTTTCTGCTGTTCACGCCCTCTAAATATTTCCAGCCTGTTATCATGGCTCTGGTACCTGCAGCCAAGCCACCCTTAACCCTTTCCTGATGCTGGGGCCAGCGTGAGCTCGAATGCTTGGGCTGGCAGCACCACAGCCCCTTGCCCTTGTGCTGAGTGGGACTGATTTTGTCATAGTGCTTGGGTGGAGTTGAATTTGTTGTGGTGCTCGGGGGGCAAATCAGGGCTGTTCAGGTAGGAGGAGATGGGGGGATGGGGAGAGCTCTAAACCAGAGGAGGATCTGGCCAGTGGGGCTGCAGGGAGACTCATGGTGCAGAGGACCATGGGCAAGACCCTGCATGAGCTGGGGGGGTTTGGACAGCCACCTTCCTGGTTGTGGGATTGTTGTGGTTTAGCACACAACCGGCACAGGAGTTTATGGGATTTAGGTCCCCATCAGCAGGAGGTGGGTCCTGTCTTTGGCTCTGTGGGGAGCTGGGCACCCTCACACATCTCACCTGGTTCTGAGCCATGGGGATGGGCTGATGTGCTACATGATGCTTCAACCCCTACTTGGTTGAAACAGTCCCTGCAGGAGCCGGTGAGGCATTTTCCATGGTTAATAGAAGCTGCTGGGATCCAAAGAGCCTCTCGTCTCCTCCTACCGTCTTGCTCAAACCCTCCTCTCTGGGGCCAGCCAAAGCCCTGCCTGGCAGCAAAGCCATTGGGACCACAGGCCTGGCAGGGGACTTGCTGGACGCTGTGGCTCCAGCATCCCCAGGATGCCTCCAGCTCCTTTCCCAGCCCTGGGAGCTTGGATCCCGCCCCACACATCTGCACAGCAGAGCTGCAGCCTTTCCAAGAGCCAGCTGGGCTGGGGGAGTGGCAGCCGAGCTTGGCTAATGAGCTCCATTTGTTTTCTCTCTTTGCTGTTGCAGAGCCTGGATGGGGACCAAGCTGTGCTCCAGAGGATCAGGAAATATGTGAAAGCTATTCACATCTCTGGGCTCAGTGAGTTGGGCTTTGGGAGATGATGGGCATTCCCAGAGCAGGGGGCTGGGGGTGTGTGAAAGTCCCATCCTCCACCACCGTGGGTCACACGGGGCAGCCGTGGCTGCTGGGGAGCTGGGGGTATTTGCTGCTGGGGTGCTGCCAGTCTGGCAACAGCTAAGGTGCCAAAAATTGTCTTAAAATGATACAAAGAGGGAAATGGAGAGCCTTAGGAAGGTTGTTTGGGATATTCCAGTGCTGTCTTGCAACAGGACCAGTCCAGCTTTTCTACAGAGGTGGGTAGCAAGCCCAAAAAAAGTACCTGGGGAGGTGGTGGGTACTGGCTGCTGGTGGAACCTCATGATGTGACCTTGTAATGTGCTTAGATGCCAAAAACTGTCTGAAATATACATTAAAAGGATAATTGAGAAACATAGGGATGTTGTTTTGGGGCACTGCTGCTGTCCTGCATCAGGATCAGCCCAGCACTGTTACAAAGGGATGGAGAGATGCTGGGACCTCACACTGTGACCATGATGTGGCAAGTGCTGCAGGGTCACCCCATGTCCCTCTCTGGTGTTTCCCCATACAGCCCATGTGGAGAATGAGGAACAGTACAGCGAGGCCCTGGAGAACTTTGGCAACAACCACCTCTCCCAGAACAACCATGAACTCTCCACTGGCTTCCTAAACCTGGCCGTCTTCACCCGTGAGGTCACCGCGCTCTTCAAGAACCTGGTAAGCTGTTCCAAATCCACTTGGGTTTGGAGTCCCCCACCAACCAGTGCAGCTCCCCTCCTTCCAGTTTAGCTGCCTTCCACCACATGCAGCAGTCCCTACCTCCCACCTTGGGGTCATGGACACATTCCCAGTGCTCTCAGACCATCTGGCACCCCGTTACTGGATTTATAGCTCACTCCCAGCTCCCTGGGGCCATTGACACTGGCATCTGATGGGAAGCTGGGGCTGCTATTTTCATTTTTTCCCTTTTTTCCTGCTTTCTGTTTCTTTCTCACATCAACTGCATCTCTGATCTTGCTTGCCAAGAGTAAATCAAAGCCACACTGGGTTGCACAGTGGGGCCATGGGGAGCAGGCAGAGGCGGCTGTGAGCCGAGCCAGGATTGGCTCCAATGGAAAACTCAGCTTCTGAATGGAGCTGGGTTCATGCATGCCCAGCAGCAAGTCCCTGAGGGGTCCCATGTGGCCCCCTCTCTGTTCACTTTCAAATCCCCCTCTCCAAAGGGTGTTTTCGGCCCGTGGCTCTGCTTAAGGAGGCAGTTGATTTCTGCTGCCCTTCCCCCAGCAAGAATTTCAGATTTTTGGCGTTTTCCTCTCCCAGTTACCCCAGTCTGGGCCTCCCTGCTCCTCCCCTTCCCCATCCTGGCTGTCATAGCCTGCTGGACTCCCAAGCTTCAGTATGGCTCTGCAGAACTGTCCTGATGGAGGAATTTGATGAGTTCTGGGGGTCCCCACCTCCTGCCCCACATGCTGCAAGTGAGGTTCTGTGCCAAGACCCTCAACCAGATCCAAACAGCTGTGTTTCCCCTCCTAGAGTCTCCCTGGAGCTCCCCCATTGCCCCTGGTTTGGGGGTGGTCCTGTGCCCTGGGGCTGGATTTCTCCCCAGGTGCTGCAGGGGACCAAAACCCTTTAAAAGAAATCTGGGTGCGCTGGTGAAGTCCCATGTGGGTGCTGCAGCTCTAAAATGGGATGCTGCTCCGTGGGCTGCATGGAGGGGTGGCAGGACAGCAGTGGCTCCCATGTCCCCACAGGGACCCCTGCACAGCCCTGGTAGGGATTGTGGTGGCTGCAGTGCTACCCCCAGACCCCAGCAAAGGGAGATGTTTTGGGAAGCCCCTCTGACACGGGTGAGCTCTCTGTATCACAGGAGCATGGAGGGGCTGCTGGTGGTGCTGGGGACAGGGAGGAGCTGTCGATGGGGGAAAACAGCTTCGGTTTTGGCAGCTGCGGCGCTGGTGTGGTTTGTGGGAAGGGCCACATTTGTCAGACATCTTGCAGCCAGCTCCAACAAGCCCCAGCGTGCCCTCTGCCAGAATCCTGGATTCAGCCCCACTTCCAGCCTCTTTAACCCTTCCTGGGCGGTGATGGAGCTGGGAGAGGTTCCTGGCACCGAGAAGGGCCTGGGGCTCCAGCTCCCTGACTTCCTCCACCGTGGGGTGACCCTGTCTCTACCTTCTGCAGGTGCAGAATCTGAATAACATTGTGTCCTTCCCCCTGGACAGCCTGTTGAAGGGGCAGCTGAAGGATGGCCGCCTGGTAAGTCCCGTCCCCAGGGTCACTCATCTGGTGACATTCGGCAGCGAGATCCCTGATACGGATTCAGCTCATGCCTGTGGCCAGAAGGAGGGAGCCAGTACCAGGGGCTGGAAGGGAGCAGTGAGGGTTGGGAGTGGCAGAAGTAAGGGGTGAAGGCCTGGTAGGGATACCCCTCGCCCTGAAGGGGTGCAGCAATGCAGAACAAAGGTCTTGGCCCCTTTAGTGCCACCAGCTCTTTTGCTTCCCCTGACGGCTGCCACCCCCTTCTTTCCTTTGCCACAGGATTCCAAGAAGCAGATTGAAAAGGCCTGGAAGGATTATGAGACGAAAGTGTAAGCAACACGCTGCCTCTGGCAAAATCTACCTAATCCCACTCTGCACAAAAGTGTTTTGTTCCTGGGCCGGACCCAGGCCCTGACGGTGCCAGTTTGTCATGGGGAGGGTTCTGGTCCAGCTTTTCCCAAAGGGGAAAGGGAGAGGGGCTGGAGAGGGCCTGGAAATGTTTCTCCTGATCCCATCCTCACTGTAGCCTCCCGCACGGGACACCCCTCAGAGCAGGGATGTCCCCAGCCCACCTCCATCCCGTTCCACAGGGGGAAGATGGAAAAGGAGAAGGAACGAGCCCGCTTGGCTGGGGTCACCCAGAGCGAGGCAGCAGCAGCAGAGATGGCCGAGGACGTGCAGAAGGAGCGGCGGCTCCTGCAGCTCCACATGTGCGAGGTGGGAACTGGGACTGTTCCCCCCCAGGTGCTGAGTCCCAGGGGGGCACAGGGGACTGCTCTGCTAGAAGCTGTGCAGGGACACTGGAGCCTGTCCTGGTATCCAGCACCAAAGCAGCCCCACCCATTGCTGTGGGAGACCCTTGTCCGATCCCATCCCATTGTGCCCCTGCGTGGTCCCAGCTCAGGGACCCCCATCCCACCCCCACACTGAGGTCCCTGTGGGATGCAGCTCCAAATGGCACCCACGGTGCCCCACGGGGGTGGCCTGGTAAACCTGGAGGGTGGCAGAGCAGGGGACAAGTCTGCAATGGGTTGTCCCAGAGGTCTCCCATGTTCCCGAGGGCCAGATCCTGGTGCCCGCCCTGCAGAGAACAGGGGTTGTGGGGAGGAGGCTGTGCCTGCCTCGGAGCTGGAACCCAGCCAGATGAGTCACTCCCTTGAATAGCTCCACTGTGGGATAAATAACAGGACATGGAGAGGTGGGAGCTGCATGTGCACCCATGTTTCTGCATGTGTGAGAGCTGCTGCTGGCCCTGGAAATGGGAGGGCAGTCCTTCTGGGGGGCTGGGGGCACGTGATGCACGTGGGTTTGTAGGAAAGTGCGTTTTGCTACTTCCTGGGCTGGGAACAGGGTCCTGCTTCAGCCCATGGGGTGGTTGTGTCTCTCCATCTCACATCCTCAGGGCTGTGGGAGCAGTTGCACGTGGGCCCAGGGGTGCTGGGAGGATCCCTTTGTTCATGGGTCCCAGCCTGGCACGCTCTGCTGCCACTGTCACTGTGGGATGTGGGTGGCAGGGCAGGGACATCCCATGGGAGCTGGGCACATGTGGCCTTTTCTAGGTGGGACGTGGTTCAGGGGTATAGTCGTGCTCCCTGACATTGACTTGGCACCTCCAGCTTGCACAGAGCAGATAAACAACCATCCCCAGCCCAGTGACCCCTCAGGGTGTCCAGAGTGCCTGGGGGGACCCCATCCCAGGAGCTCTATCCCACCCTGGAAAGCCCTCAGCGCTCAGAGCTGCCTTCCCCCATCGCTCCCCACTCAAAACCATTCCAGCAGCTGGAGAGGAGCTTGCAGGGGGAAAACCTCTTGCCCTCCTTATTTTGCTTAGGGTGAGTGAGACTCTGTGTCTTTCCTTCGCTGCCTGCAGCTAATGGATGGGTTTGATGCATAAAGCTGAAATTCCCCATCCCATGGGGCACCTCAGCAGACCTCTGGCGCTGGTGTGCTGCAGGTGCTCGCTTCTTGGAATCTGATTTTTTTGGGAATAAAAGGGCCATGTCTTAAAAAACATTTGGCCTTTTTTTTGTTGTGGTTTTTTTTCCTTCACAAGCTGCCTTGAGTTTCGGTTATTTATTAACTCCAGAAGTAACGAGCAGTGGGAGAAGCATGCTTGGCTGGAAACCCTGGAGGCCTGCCTCAGTCCTTGAACTTTCCATGTCTTGGAGGACTTCCAGAGCCAGGTTTTTTGAGGGTGGTCCCTAGCGAGCTGCCTTCAAATCCAACATCATGACTCGACTTCTTGAAACCCAGCCAGTGTTTCAACCTTCCTCCCCATGTGGGGAAGGGAATCGAGGGCTGGACAGGCTCTTGCTCTTTCCTCTGGGATATTTTCAGCTGCTCCTTGTCTCTGTCACCTAACCAGGTGTCTTCTTCCCCTCCAGTACCTGCTAAAAGCCAGCGAGTCTCAGATGAAGCAGGGACCAGATTTTCTGCAGAGCCTCATCAAGTTTTTCCACGCTCAGCACAAGTAGGTGCCACCTGAGTCAAGATGGTTATCCCCAGGGCTGGTTGTCACCCTTGGGTGGTCCCACGAGGGTTTGGGGTCTTCTAGTCTCATCCCAGACCCATAAGGCTGTTGGTGGAGACACTGGGCAGAGCCCTTCACTCCTCAGTTTTCTCTGGGGAGTTGAAATGTGCTTTGTTGTCTTGAGGAGCTGTAAACGTGTCCACGGGGTAGGGGCATTGGCTTGAGATATATCTGATTATCTGGTTTCTGGATAGATTTCCAGGGATGAGCTCAGCTGAGCAGCTCTGGCATTAGCCATGGGGCTTGTAACGAGGGTGTTTGGAGTGAGGATCAACATCCCCTTTCCCATTGCTCCGTGAGGCTGGAATAGCAGTGTGTGGGAGCCATCATCTCCTCCAGCTCTCAAGTGGGGAAACTGAGGCAGGTTGAGACAGTCGCTGTGATTAAAAGCATGTCTTTGACTGGGACTGTGCCCAGGGACCCCCCAGAATGTGACTTTTGGCAGCACTGCTCTCCAGTGAGTTGAGCTGGGATTAAACAAGAGGCTGATCCTGCATCCCAAACACCCCAAATATTTGGGGTATCCAAACCCCATGGGCTGGGCCTTTGCTGGGCTCTCTCCAGATCCCTGTAGCCAGGGAGCCACAAAGCAAGCACAGCAAGGAGGGGATCACCATCATCTCCTGCCGCATTTTCTCTAAAAACCCCCTTTTTCCCTCCACCTTCCCCATCTGCATCTTAATCACCCTCAACAAACACCCAGTTTCTTCCAAGACGGCTGGAAGGCTGCCCAGAACCTCTACCCCTTCATCGAGAAGCTGGCTGTGTCCCTGCACGCGGTAAGGCCGTCACGCTGCCGTGCGGTGCCCCTCAGACGTGTGTGCCACCCCCTGTCCCCGTGCCAGCCCCTGAGAGCACCCGTGCCCAGCGCAGCAGTGAGGGCAGCTGCTCCCCTTGCAGCTCCGCCAAGCCCAGGAGGAGGAGGTGAGGCAGCTCACGCAGACCCGCGATTCCCTCCGCAACATCCTGCAGCTGGAGAGCAAGGAGGTGAGACCCCCGGGATGGGCAGGGAGGAACTGGGAAGGGTGCTGGGTGCCCTGCTGTTAGTTTGGGGATGGGGAACAGCAGGGAGAGGGGAGCTGGGTTAACCAACCTGTCCAGGCACCTGGAGACATTGGGATGCTGGGAGGGCATGGGGTTGTCTGGCATCCTGCTGGACGCACTGCACCCCTGTAAGGACAAGATCACTTAGGGCAACAACCACCTCTGCGCCTCTCACTTTGCTTTTTAATGGTATTTTTTTCAGGAAAACTTGAGCAGGAAGAACTCTGGCAGTGGCTACAGTATCCACCAGCACCAAGGCAACAAGCAGTACGGGACAGAGAAGTCAGGATTCCTGTACAAGAAGAGTGATGGGTGAGGATGAGTGTTATCCCAGAGAGCTCTTGGCTTCTTCCCAGTATTGTCAATGCTCGTGGGAGGCCCCAGAGCTCACAGGACGTTTAGTGCTCTATGAGTTAGAGAAAGCACAACCCCATGTCCAGAACACCATCAGGCCTCTGCCGTGGCTGGTTTAGGATGTGGATGTGGGTGTTTGCAGCTGTGCAATCCTCACTCCTCCTCTTCCTCCTTCTCAGGATCCGCAAAGTGTGGCAGAAGAGGAAGTGTGGTGTGAAGTACGGCTGCCTGACCATCTCCCACAGCACGGTGGGGAGCGTGGGGGCTGCAGCCCTGACCCTTCTTTGTGCGCCCTTTGGGGCTTGGTGTCTGTTGGATTTCAGGTTTAGTTTTGCCCAAACTGGTCACAAATCTGCCTGGCTTAAAATTCAATACAGGATGGGCCTGGATGGTCTAAAGAAGGTCCCCTGTGTCTGGCAGGGCTCCAGAGGTGGTGCCCCGTGTCTGACAGGGGTCCATGGGGAGGAGGGTGAGCTTGGCCGGGGCAGCGAGATGGACCATGAGGGTCCAGACAAGCCCCAGGGGAGGGGGCTGGTTGGGAGGGAAGCGCTGCCCCCTGGCGTTGGAGGCTGGACACTGCAGGAGGGACAAAGGGACATCTTGGAGCCCTGTTCTCCTGCAGAGGGTCCCTGTTCTTCTCAAACGGGTCAGACAGGGTCTGATTTGCATGGTTATCCCAAGAGAAACCATCTGTGGTGGTTGTACCACCACAGCTGCCACTGGAGATGGTGGTGCCCATCCCTTGGTGATGCCCATCCCATCCCTTCCTGGTCCTTTAAGCCACCTCGGTCCTCTCGCCCTGCAGATAAACCGTCCCCCTGTGAAGCTGAACCTCCTCACCTGCCAGGTGCGGCCCCATGCCGAGGAGAAGAAATGCTTTGATCTGGTGACACGTGAGTGCCTGGCAGGCAGTGCTGTGGCTGGGGTGAGGTGCTAGACCTGGAGGTGGAGGCTGCAGTGGGACCTCTCCCTTTTTCGAGTGGGTTTTTTTCTCTGAAACACCTTGGCACCCTTTTAAAATGCTTTTAATCTGGATCTGGGTGTCTTCCTGGCTGTCTTTACAGATGAGGGACCGATCTCTCCAAGGAGATCTAAAAAGCTGAGACAAAAGGAGGTTGTGACAGGGCTCAGGTGATGGGAGAGTGATGTACAGCGATTTAATTTGTAATTAAGCTGCTCCTTTGAAGAGATTTCAGCTGATTGCTGCTGTCCTGGGCATCCCTAGACCACAGAATCCTTGAATGGTTTAGGTTGGAGGCAACCTTAAAGACTGCCTTGTTCCACCCCTGCACCATGGGCAGGGACACCTTCCACCAGACCAGATTGCTCCAAGCCCCATCCAAGCTTAAACAATTCAAGGGATGTGGCAGACACAGCTTCTCTCCTTTCACCTTCTCCCCTCTCTCCCCATCCCTGCAGACAACAGGACATACCACTTCCAAGCGGAGGATGAGCAGGAGTGTGTTGTGTAAGTTCCACAGCCCATCTCTCCTCCTCCACATGCCAGATCCTGCTCTGCCTTCCCCATCCTCCTCTTCCTCCTCCCTCCTGCCTAGGTGGGTCTCGGTGCTGCAGAACAGCAAGGATGAAGCCCTGAGCAACGCCTTCAAGGGGGATGGGGGCGGTGGCGGGGTGGCAGCAGGCACTGGGCTGGATGGCAGCGTGCAGGAGCTCACCAGGCTGGTTATCAGCGAGGTGAAGAACATGCCAGGAAACAAGCAGTGTTGTGACTGCGGTGCCCCAGGTACGTCAGGGCCTGGGGTGTCCCCTGCCCTGGGTGTGAGTCAGCTGTCACAGGCGTCACAGCATCTTTGGGGGTGGCCGTGGTGCCGAGCCCCGTGCTGCTCCCACTGCAGATCCCACGTGGCTCTCTACCAACCTTGGCATCCTGACATGCATCGAGTGCTCTGGTATCCATCGGGAGCTGGGTGTGCATTATTCCCGCATCCAGTCCCTCACTCTGGATGTTCTCAGCACCTCCGAGCTGCTGGTAAGCTGCTCTCTGAGCCTGGCGGTCTCCTGGCCCCTCGGGACCACCCTCTGTGTCTCCCAAACCTTCTGTGATGCAGGGTTCATGCCTTCTCCCCCATCCCATCTGTCCCCAGTTTGCTCCAGGGCTTGCAAACTTGCCTCAGTTTCCCCAGCACAGTGGACTGGGTGAGGGGGGCTCTGCAAAGTCATTTGCTAACCGAGGGGGCTGCTGGCCCCTCTTAAAACAGATTTCCATTGCCATAAGAGAGCATCATCCTGGCAGAGATGCTGCTCTGGGAAAGCCCTGGGTGGATCCAGTGGGTTCCTTCCACGTGGGATGGGATCTGGCTGGAGCAGGGTGAGTGTGGCCAGGAGGGCCGTGTCCCTCTGTTCTGCTCTCTCCCTAGCTGGCTGTTAGCATTGGGAACACTCGCTTCAATGAGATCATGGAGGCCACACTACCCACACAGGACTGTCCCAAGCCCTCGGCCAGCAGCGATATGTGAGTCAGGGACTTGGGTGTGCTGGGAAGAAGAGGAGGAATAGGAATGCATGGTGTGTGCCCCGTTCTTGTTGCCATGCTGCCACTGCCCATCAGCTCTAAGACAGCCCTGGGAGGAGGCATCCTGGTGTCACTGCTGGATTGTGGTGGGGATCTGCACCTCTTTGGAGGTTTGCCCCGATCCTGAGGTTTCAGGAGGAGGCAGGAGCACAGGGCTCCACGCCCATCCAAGCCCCGCTTCCGGCAGGGCTGCGCGCAAGGAATACATCTTGGCCAAGTACATGGAGCGCCGCTACGTGCAGAGAGGCGGCCAGGACAACCCCCATGGCCTCTGGGAAGCCATTCGAGCCCGTGACCTCCTGGCCCTGCTCAAGGCCTTTGCTGAGGGGCATGACCTGACCAAGCCCCTGGCCAGCCCTGAGGGTCAGGTGAGGCCTGCATCTGACAGGGAATGGATTTTGTTGCTCTGGATGGCTGTGCTCGGGGTTGTCCTGGGCTTTGGGCAGGGATGTGCTGGTGGGAAGATGAGCATCCTCTGGTCCAGCTTTCTTCTCTCCTACACGTAGGAGATGAAGCACTGTTGAGGCCAGCTCTCCTCTCCCTTCCATGTCTTGGGAGATGAAGCATCCTTGGGTTTAGCTCTTTCCCTTCCATCTTGGGGGAGATGAGCATACGTGTCCAGCACTCCTTTTTTCTCCCTTCTGGGGGAAGATGAGCACTCTTGGATGCAGTACTTCTTTTCCCCTTATCCTGAGGAAAGATGAGCATTCTCAGGGTCATTTCTCCCTCCCATCTCTTGGCAGGATTCAGGTGAGCTGCCGCTGCACGTGGCCGTGCGCCACGCCGACAGATCATCCCTTCCCTTGGTGGACTTCATCATCCAGAATGGGTGCGTCCCCAAGTGCTCCCAGTGTTCCCTGCTCCTCTCCCTCGTGGGAGGATTGTGCAGGATGCTATTATGTTCTCACGCCTTGACTTTCCTGCTGTTGGCCCGGCACAGGGGAACACTGGACCGGGTGACGCAGGATGGGAACACGGCCTTGCACTATGGTGCGCTCTACAACCAGCCCAACTGCCTCAAGCTGCTCCTGAAGGGCAAAGCCAACTTCACCACAGGTATGAGGCTGGGATGGGGATATTGGGGTTCTTTGGTGGGAGTGGTAAGGCTGCAACCTGGATTTGTCCCCCTTTTGTCCCTTGGGCAGCGAATGCGGCGGGCGAGACGGCTCTGGATGTGGCGAGGAGGATGAAGTACAGCGAGTGTGAGGAGCTGGTAGGTGGGGTGGAGGAATGGGGGAGAAGCTCAGAGTGGGGAGAGGGGACCAATCACCTGAGGAGGGCTGGCATGAAGATGGGGGGCTTCTGGGACGTGTCCCTGCAGTGCTGAGACCCCTGTGGGCTGCATTTTACAACACTGCCCCATCCCGAGAACCCCCTGACCTGCCCCATCCCTCTGGCAGCTGGAGCAGGCGCAGACAGGGAAGCTCTCCCTGCAAATCCACGTGGACTATGACTGGGAGCCCCCATCAGAGTTCCCCTATGACAGTGAGGATGAGCTGGAGGAGAAGGTACCTGTGGGATGGTGGTGGAGGGTCTCCACATCCCCAGTGAGGGAGCTGGGGGAGTGCAGACCCTTTTGGGGGTCTGGTGGCAGTGGGACATCCCTGGAGCTGTGTGTGTACCCCCAGGTGAGCCCCCTCCAGCGCTCCTTCAAGGGCACGTCACCACTGGCCGCCAGCTCGCTGCCCAGCTGCCCCCAGACCCGCTGGAGCTGCATGGGGATGGACATCACCAACAAGACCTACGAGAGCATCCTGGTGCCCTCTCGCCCTGCGCCCCGCCGGGCCCACAGCGAGGAGATCCCCCCGCCGCTGCCCCTCAAAAACCCTGCGCGGGGCAGTTCTCGCCCCAAAGCCAGCCACAGCCCCACCGGTCAGTCGGAGTGCGGGGTCATCGTGGCGGCCTGTGCCTTCCCCAGACACCGAGTTCATTGTCCCCATCGCGTGTGTTCCCCCAGAGCGCCCTGAACTGCCCCGGCAGGCGTCGGAGCCCCAGTTCCCTGGGCCGGCGGAGGCCCTGGCGCCACGCAGCCTGCCGTGTGCCAGCAGCACGGGGGCCCTGGACGGCCCCCCCAGCGCCCGCAGCCCCACCGAGAGCCAGCGGGCAGCCTACTGGGAAACGCGCTCCGAGACGGACGGCGGCAGCGGGCGGCGGGGGCCGGAGCTGAGCCCCCCACCCGCACAGCCCCTGGCAGGCAGCACGGCCCCCGACATCCCACCTGTCAAGTTCGGGTAGGGTCACACTGGGGTTGCACTTGATGTTGGGGAGTCATTGCATGGTGCTGGTGGGTGAGCTTCAACCTCTGCCGCCCCCACGGGCATGGAGAATCGCTGTGAAGCAAAGGGGTCCCCACCCTCTGGGGTCTCCAGAGAAGCTGAGGGTGACCCTGGGATGCAGGAGGAGACAAGGGCAGCTGTGGGGATGCTGGGTTGTCCTTGGACATGATGCAGCTGATTTGAGAGGACACCAAGATGCTCTGCAAGTTAGCGTATGTATTTTTTCTCTTTTTTGGGAAAATGTGGTGGAATGGGCTCATTTGAGGGAGTTTGGGTGCTGGGGACCCTTTCTATCAGTATGCTGGGGGCTGTGGGTGGGATACAGGTCCCATGGGGGAAGCCCTGACCCCCCAAGACCTTGCAGGAAGGAGAACAGGGAGGGGGAAGACAATGGCAGAGGCAGGGGGTGACACTGTTCTGCTGTCACCCACAGCTCAGAGAGCACCCGCTCGTACCGGCGCACTGGTGGCACGGTGGGCAAAATGGGGTCGGCTGGGTCCCCCCAGAGCCCTGGTGGCCCCGAGGACCCCGCTCTCAGCAAGGTGCCCCCTGTGCCAATGCCTAGGAGATTTGCTCCGGTAGGTGCAAATCCTCCTCTCTGCATCCCCGAGCATCCCAGCTCCTCTTATCCTGGGGTGGCAGATGGAGTGATCACGGGGTCATATCCCTGGTGCTGCCTTTTGGATGGCCTCAGGCGGGGTCTGTCACCCCCTTGTCATTCCATTTCAGGCCAAGGGCAGGCAGAAGCGGGTAAAGGCAGTGGCTGACTGCAAGGGGGACAAGGCACGAGAGTTGACCTTCTCTAAGGGGGAGGTGATCGTGGTGACACGGGAGGAGGACGAGCAGATCTGGGTGAGTCACCATGGCATGGGCAGGTGCTGGGATCCAAATCCTGATCCTTTTCCCCCCTCCAGTTCTCTTCTGAAGGAGGCTGGGTTTTTCTGGGGGGGGCATAGATGGGGGACTCCTGCCCCATGTGTGCATGGAGGAGGGCTGGGAGGGCTCCAGTGATGTGTCACCACTGCTTCGCCTCTCTAAATCCCTGTTGGAATTGAGCAAGGGAGAAGTTTTGGGGCTGATATCTCGAGATAAGGCTCACACTCCCCTCAACCCTCTTTCTGCACCCCCAGGTTGGCTTCATCGAGGGCGATGGCTCCCGCACCGGAGTCTTCCCGGCCAGCTTTGTCCACCTCTTGCAAGACTGACCGTGTGGAAGTGGCCCATTTGTCACTGTCCCGTTGGCTGGGACTAGAGGCAGCTCCCTGCTGGGGGTTTGGTAGAGCCAGGCCACAAGGGACATGTGCCCAGGATCCTGGCAAGAGACCACTGCCCTCCAAGGGGGCCCAGAGACCCCCTGCATTGGGAAAACCGTCCATGGATGGCAGCAGTGGGGAGCTGAGGAGCAGAGAATGGACATGCTTGCTGCACTGGTGGGCTAAGGTTTCTGTGCCAGGCCCTGCTCCTGCTGCTCTTCCATCCTTCCCGTGGGCTCTGCCCATCCCTTGAGTTCCCTTCTTTCTCTCCAAGGAATTGGGGATGGGGGAGCTGTATTTGGTGTCCCCCACGCTCTGCCAGATAGTCATGAAGCCTCCTCCTCACCCTGGGGGCAGCCATGCACTGCCAGCCTCCTTCTGAACCCCAACTGTGAAGCCTTTGGGATGCGCAAGGAGAATGTCTTTTTTGTGTCCAGCCCCCATCCCAGATTCTGGGAGCTACGTGGACTGGTCTAGTCTGGGGATGCTTCAAAGCTTCTCCAAAACTGGTAGCAAAATGCCATTCCCTGATTTGGAGGGGAGGGGAATGTTTCAGGTGGTACCACAGAGCCCCTGCCCCATGTCCCTCATGTGGGGTGGGTGCTGGATCACTGCCCCTTCCCTGGCGGGGGTGGCTCTCGGAGTTTTGCAGCTTTTTCTAGGACCAGAATATCCCCATACCAGTGCCCCTTGGGAGCCACCTGCCCCCATACCCCCTCACTTTACCCTTCTCATTTCTGTGTCAAATGCTTCATCTCAAAAATGTCTTTTTTAAAATGTTTTCCATCTCTGATTTCTAATAAACCATCATTTTTTTAAGCATGTAGGAGTGTGTTGCGGGTACAAGCCCTGCCCTGGCAGTCCCCAGCATGGTGATGCTGCTGATGTGTCCCCAAGGCTCCCTGTCACTGGCGTCTGTGGTCACCCTTGGGGGCAGCCATGTAGGGCCGGGCTGGCACGTGGGCACCTTCCCCACGTGCTGGGACAGATCCAGAGCAGGATGCTCATGCTACAGCCACTCCATATGAGTGCTGGAGCAGGGACAAGCAAGGTTGGCAAGGTTGTTGTCACCTACATGTCCCAATGGCCTGTGCCCCATAGTGCTGCCCATCCAGCCAGGCTCAGGGGCTCCTGGCTCCCACCACAGGCTGGCACACCATCAGCTGGCCGGGCTCTGCTGCACTTCAGACTGCGGGGCATGACAGCATCTCATTTGTCATTGCACAATCATGGAATATTGGAAGTAGCCTTGAAGATCATTCCTGCCATCCCCTGACATAGGGGGGACACCTTCCACTAGGCCAGGTTGCTCCAAGCCTGTCCAGCCTGACCTTGGACGCTTCCAGGGATGGGGTTTTCTTAGTACCAAAATAGTCCAATATGTGGAGTACTCCAATATAAGAACTATTCCTATATACTGGAATTCCACGTGTATTGGAACATTCCAGGACGTGGAATATAAAGATTGTTCCCCCAGGGATCCTGCTGCTGCAGGACACCAACTTTGGGACAAACAGGGCTTGCGGCACACTGCGCTGCACCCGTGCCCCTCAGGATTCCCTGGCTGAGCCATCCCGATGGCAAAGCCCCCTCCCGATGGCAAAGCCCCCTCCCGGGCCGTGTCCCTCGGCACCCCGGGCTCCCCAGGGCCGCCGCAGCCGCGCGTCCCGGAGCGCCCGGCGCGCACCTCCCCCGCTCTTGCCTCGGTGGCTCTGGGCTATATTTAGCCCTCCCCCGTGCTGTTTCGCTTTCCTGGCAGGAGTTTATAACTGGCCGGGACAGCCCCACCTCCTTTCTGCTTTCTCTCCCTTCCCTTCTCTTCCCTTCCCTTTCCCCCTTTTCCCCTCCTGGCTGCTCCCTCCCGCCGGCCGCCCGGGGCCCCCATGCCAGCGGTGCCCAGCTGTGCCCGCAGCCAGCGTCCTGCTCCGCTGGAGCCCCCGCCATGGGGGCCGCTGAGGAGCTGCTCCGGATTGCCAAGAAATTGGATAAGATGGTGGCCAGGAAGAGCACGGTAAGGTGGCCGAGCTCCTCGGGGCGTCTTTACACACATAGATATTTGCACGTCTGTGTATTTGCACACATGTGCTTATTTACACATGTGCTTGTTTACGAGCATGTTTGATTGTTGTTGTGTGGCTTGGGAAGGGGGGGGTTTGCTTTTCACACCCCTCATGTTGTCCCTGGAGGGGCTGGGTGGGTTTAAGGGGTGCTGCCTGTGTCACCCAAGCCCAGCCTCAGGCCATCATAGTCAGCACCCAGGGGATTTAACTTTGCCTCTAATTTGGGGCTCTCCTGTACCCCATTGCTGTCAGACACTGGGTTTGGGGGTGAGAGGGGTTTGTCCCACGGGTGGCAGCTCTAGGCACCGCTTGGCAGTGCCGGATTGTGGGCGACAGGTGTTTGGCCCCCAGCCTGTGCACCAACACCCGATCAGTGCCAGGGCCAGAGGCTCATGTACAAGCAAGGAAGAGCTCTGGGCTGGCAGATATAACACCCTCGTTGCACCCAGCACAGCCCTGCCTGTTGCACAAGTGTGCAAAGGGAGGGGAGGGGGTCAGTCACTGTTTCCTGGATGGTTTTGGTGGTTGTGTGCTGGGGAAGCCAGGATCCAGCCCTGCCACCCTTGTGCCAAGTGAGGATCCATCTGGGGATCCTGGTGAGCCAGTTACCTGTGCCAAGCCCAGCCCTCAGAGTTAATATTTGACTGCTTCCAGCAGCCTTTGCCCTGACAAGGTGCAGGCTCCTGGCTTGAGGGGCAGCACTGTGTCTCCCTGGATCTGTTGGCTTTTTGGGATGCCAGTGCTTGGCATCAAACCAGATCCCATGGCTCTGCTTGCTGCCAGGAATTACCCAGGGGTCAAGGGACAGGGGTACTCCACACCTCTCCTGCTGCACTTTGGGATGGGACAGAGCCAGGGTCCAACTACAGCACAGCAATGTCCCTGCACCCATCAAACCAGGAGGGTCTGATCCAGCCCCTCGTGATGGGGGTCCATGGAACTGTGTCCCTGGGGGAGGATACATGGGAGCTGGTGTCTGCTGCTGGGGCTCTAAAAATACCAAGGACAAGGAGGAGGAGGAGAGGGAGGAGGAGGAAGGCTCCATGCTGGATTATCTTTATCCCAGCTGCCACTGCAGGGCATCAGGATGAAATCCCGGGGCTTCTGTCCCATGGACCTTCACACCCCTGGGTGGGAGACACTGGATGTGAGGAATCCCCCAGCTGTCCCTAGCTCCCACCAGCCCAGATTTTTCTTGCAGATGGGGTTTGCCCAAATTTTAAGAAAAGCTCCTGCTACCCAGCTGGAGACGTGTCCTGGTGCTGTGATGGTCCAGCAGGATTTGGGTGTGGGACATTTCTATCGGTGTGTTGACATTGAGGGTCAGGCAATCCCAGGGAGCAGCCCAGGGCTGCTTTGGGTTCTCCTGTCATGCCCTTCCTGGTCGTGCCTGGTGCCTCCTCAAGGGCTCCCATGGCTTCTCCCTGCTGCAGGAAGGGGCACTGGATCTGCTCAAATCCCTTACCAGCTACACCATGACCATCCAGCTACTCCAGGTGAGGGGGTTTGGAGGGGGGAGCACCCCAGGGGTTGCTTGTCCTGTGCCCCACGCCAGCCAGCACTTCCCTAAGGCGTGTGTCCCCAGAGCACACGGATCGGGGTGGCTGTGAACTCCGTGCGGAAGCACTGCTCAGATGAAGAGGTGGTGGCCTCAGCCAAAATCCTCATCAAAAACTGGAAGCGGCTGCTGGGTGAGTGATGCTGGGGGGAGGCAAGAGCGCCCAAAGCCTCCGTCCTCCCCAGGCCATCTCCCTACCTCCAGCCCCGATGCTTTTGGGGCTTGGAGTGGAATCAGTCCAGAGCTAGGATGTGCAGACTCCTATGACCTGTAACCCAGATTTTCCAAGGGCTTGTTTTCACTCCGAGATAGAGTGATGTAAATCAGTCTACAGCCCTGGAGTGTGCCCCACCAAGGGCTGAGCATCTCCACAATCATTCCCCACCCCAGGATGCAGCTCTGCAGGTACTCTGCTGGTTTGGGCTGTGACTGTGGCACCCAAATCCTTCCCCCAGAGTCCACCACCACAAAAAAAGAGAAGGATGCAGATGGGAAGAAGGAGATGGACACAGATGGAGACAAGGAGAAGAAGAAGGGGTTGGATGTTTCCAGCTGCCCCAGTGAAAGGGTGAAGCACAGCAAGAATACAGCTGAGAATCACAGGGAGAAGCACAAGGAGAGGTGAGGGCTCCTGCCTGCTGTTGGGGGGCACCAGGGCTGACATAAGACCACCCTCTGCTTAAGGGTTGGTCCTGAAGGGTTTATCCATCTCTGCCTACCCGTGGATGCTGGCAGCACCTCTGGAGACCAAACTGCCTCTGGGACAACACCAGGGCAGTTTTTGGAGGAGGGAGAAGTGGCCATTTTTTATTTTCCCTTCTCTGATTATTCCTTGTATGAGGTCAGTTTGGACAGTGCTCATCTGACCCCTGCTCTCTCTGTCCCTAGGAAGCCCAGCAAGTGTGACTCTCATGCCACCACCGCCCAGGGCCACTCTGCTGACTCCAGCCCGAAGAGGTACCTGCTGAAGGGTGCCCTGACCCTCACACCAGGCTGTGCCAGGCACTGCCAGCCCAAGGGAGGCTTTGCTGGCAGCCTGGGGTGGGGCTCAGGGGTGGGGGATGCAGATGGACGGCATGGAGCTCACAGGCTGCCAGAGTATGCTGGGGTTGCTGAGAGCTTCTCTCCCTTCCTTTGGGCCTCTGTGGTGAAGAGAGTCCAGTGATGGCCAGAGCTCCACTGCGTCCTCCAAGAAATCACCTCTGGATGGCAAGAAAGAGAGGTGGGTGCTGGGCTGGGTGAAGGTGGGAGAGGCCAGAGCCTGTCCCCTCACTGGGCTGTGGGTAGGGGTGTGGAGCCACCCCTTGCCCCAATTGCTGCCCTCTGACATGAGGCTGCCCTGCCAGGAGAGCCTCTGCTGACTCCAGGTCCTCAACTGTCTCCTCCTCTTCCTCCCCACAGAAGAGACTGTCAGGGGAGAGGTAAGGAGGGGCTGTCCCTGGGCTGCCTGGGGATGCTTTTGGGGTCCCCCTTTGGGGATGCCCTGACCATGGAGGCGGTGAGAAGTGGCTGGGAGCCCTGATCCTGCCACAGCACTGGGATATTCCCTGGGAGGAGCAAATCCTCCCCTGAGGAGATTCCTGTTGGCTTCTGAGCACTCTCATCGATGTGCTGGTGCCTGAGATCCTGCCACCAGCCCCTGCCCCCTGTCCTGCCTGCCCCATCTCTGGTGTCATCCCCACTGTCCCATTCTGTGCCACTCCCAGGAGAGCCTCTGTGGGCACCAGCCTCTCTCCAGCTCCCACCAGCTCCCGGAGAAGCTCCAGTGACAGCAAGGAGGAAAGGTAGGAGAGAGGAGGAAAGGTAGGAGAGGCCCACTTCACTTCCAAGGGACCCCAGCAGGGCCCTGCGGCTGTGCCAGGACCCTGCACCTGCCCGTGCCCCTCCATGTGCCCCTGCAGAGCCAACAGCAGCAAGGCCAAACCTGAGGTGCCACGGACCCCCACCAGCCCCTCCTTCTGTGCCAGCCCCTGCCTCCTGGCCCCGTGCTACCTGACGGGGGACTCTGTGCGGGACAAGTGCATCGAGATGCTGACGGCTGCACTGCGTGTGGAAGGTGAGCACTTCTGGGGGTGCTGCAGCCCAGCCCGGGCTGCTTCTCCCACGGGACAGGCCCCATAGGAGGATTCAGCCCCGAAAGGAAAGCAAAGGAGGTTGGTAGAGTTGCTGATAAGGGGGTTGGATGTGAGGTTGCATGTTTGTAAGGTTCAAGAAGGGTAAAAATAGGTATTTTAGAGATGGAGCGTAATGGCGAGTACGAGGGGAGAGGTGAGATTTTTTGGGGGGGTACAGTGAGACCTGTGGCTGTTTCACACCTGAAAGTCACCCCTTAACCTCTCTACCCTTTAGACGACTACAAGGAGTTTGGTGTCAACTGCGAGAAGATGGCATCGGAGATTGAAGACCATATCCTTTGAAGGGCTGGGGGTCCCCAGGCTCCGTCTGCTGGGGGGGCGTAGGTGGGCTCAGGAGTGCTGCTGGGGACAGGACAGAGGGTGACGGGGACAAGGACAGAGGGTGACAGACTTTGCCGTGCTCGTTGCCTGCAGAGGGAGCCCAGACCTCAGTTAGAGGATGTTGAGGCTGGAGCTGATGCTGAACAAAACATCTCCTGAGCACCTGCCTTCATGTGGGGGTCTGAGTGTCCCCCCCAGTCCCCTCTGGTCAGGGACCTGCCTTCATCCCTGTGGAAATTAATCCAAATCCAGCCAAAGCTTTTTCCATGAGCCTGCTGCAGGTGCCTGTGTCTCCTGCCAGAACCACTCTGCCACAATGTCCAGGCTGTGCCGTGCTGGCAGGGATGGAGCCACCTCTCCCCACCTCACACTCAAGGCTTGGGGTTCTCCTGGCAGCCCCCTGAGACCAGGACCAAGCCCAGCGTGGTTCCCTTCTTGGGTGCACTTTTTGGTGCATCCCAGACTCTGTGCCCAAAGCTGCTACATCAACCTGTCCATATCCGTGTTCTTTGGGAGGAGGGAATAGACTGAGTCCTCTGCACCATCACCTTTTGTCCCAGTACGGGGCTTGGTGACAGTCCCTGAGCCCCACAGCCTCGCCTGGATGTTAGACATTCCAAGGCAATGCAAAGTCATTTTCTTCCCCGCATCTCAAGCTATGCCTCATCCTCTTAAAGCCAAGGATGGGGGCACTTCCCACAGGGAGGAAAGCCCCACTGAGATCAGCCACCTCTGTGTGGCCACTGGCCTTGCTGACAGCAGCCCCCAAGCTGGCACCCCGCCCTGGATTCCTTGACAGACCCCACATATCTTCCAGGAGCTGAAGAGCACGGACATGAAGTATCGCAACCGTGTGCGGAGCAGGATCAGCAACCTGAAGGACCCCAAGAACCCCGGCCTGCGGAGGAATGTGCTGTGCGGGGCCATCGAGCCCAGCCTCATCGCCCGCATGACTGCTGAGGTGGGCAGGGGGCAGCTGCTGCCCGTGATCTCATCCTCTGTGCTGCCCAACTTCTGGGTCTCGGCTTGGTGCTGTCCACGGTGGGGTTGTCCCAGCACCTCCCTGTCCCACTCCAGTGCTGAATGAGGCGTGGGGAGCGTTAGGAGAAAGCTGGCGGCACTGCCGGGTCCCTTCAGAGCCCTGCAGACCCCCAGCCTATCACAGATCTGCCTGTGGGATGTCACACTGGCAGGAATCAGGCTGGAGTGTCCCCACTTGTTGTCCTCAGTCAGGGTCCACAGATCAAGCTCCTCGGAAGCCCAGCTTCCCCCGTGGGGGGACAGATCCCTGCAGGCAGCAGTTTTAGTTTGAGGATGGGGTGATTTTTTCATCTGGATGCGTCTGAGCTCTCCAGCAAGCACAGAGAGCAGGATTAATCCTGTGTGGGGAGAGGATGGGGAAGGTGTTGGACTGTGGTGCTTGGCTATGAGCAGAGCCAGGGCCACCCTGACCCATCCGGGGCGCTGCTGGTGGCAGGAGATGGCCAGTGATGAGCTGAAGAAGCTGCGGAGCGCCATGACCCAGGAGGCCATCCGGGAGCACCAGATGGCCAAGACGGGGGGCACCGTCACCGACCTCTTCCAGTGCGGCAAGTGCAGGAAGAAGAACTGCACGTACAACCAGGTCAGGCCTGGCCCCAGGGGCCGTGGCTGGGGGACACCAGAAGGGTCCCCACTGAGCCACTGCTGCCCCGCCCCAGGTACAGACGCGCAGCGCGGACGAGCCCATGACGACGTTTGTGCTGTGCAACGAGTGTGGGAACCGCTGGAAGGTCTGTAACCCCCTGGGGACAGGCTCTGGGCAGCCCAGCCCTTTGGCAGCCTTTGGGGGTGGCAGTGCCCCCTGGGGTGGTGCTTTGGGGGCTGGGTAAGGGCTCACCACCTGCCCTGGGCTCTGCTTCTCCTGCAGTTCTGCTGACGCTGCTGGCGACCGGGCTGGAGGGAACGTGGTGCAAGACAAGATGCTGTGACACCGCACTGGGCAGCTGTGGGGGGGACGAGGGGTCTGGGTGGCACCAGTCCCTAAACCCCAGCTCCCCGGTCCCCTGCACTGGGCTCCCCCGAATATCCTGGGGAGCCAGCCTCCAGCAATGTCAAGTTCACGTGAGAGGGTCCCTGTGAATTCAATGGTTCTTGCCTGCAAATACTTGGCCTTCGATTGGCGTGTGCTGGGATCCCACTGGGAACAGACTCGTTCCTGGAAAGGGAGACTAGAACAACCTGGGTAGCATGTCCTTCCCTGAGAGAAATCTGGACTTGGATGATTTGGGGGCAGGAGAGACATTGCTCCATGGAGATGGGGCTGTGCCTGGGAGCTGAGGGTGGCAGTGGGCCAGGTTTTAACCCAAACACCTTCTTCCTCCCCTAAGTGCACACAGAGGGAGGACATGGAGGAGACAGGGTGGTTGCAGTGTGTCCAGATGCTGTTGGGATGCCACTGTGTCCCTCTGCTCTGTGACAAATGGACCGTCCATCCTGGCTTGAAGGCACTGTGTCCCAGGAAAGAAGGAAGGATGGCAGGGAGAGTGAGGGAGAACCCTTCCTCACAGAGTAATAAAGGTGTGAACTATCTCTGCAGCACAGACTGTTTCCTAAGGTGGGTCTGGGATGTCTGTCTCAAGTTTATAGCTCCCCAGCTTGAGCCTCAAGGTCATCCAAGATCCCTCACTGAATTCCCACATGTATCTCAAATCCACCAGCCCCAGCTTGGACTATAACCATGGCTTGCTGCTCATCCTTTAATCACCTGGCTGGTGATTAAAGGCCTTTAATTAAGGCTGGAGCAGCTCCCTGCCTTGGTATGGATGCTGCAGGTTGCCCCAGGGCAGGGCAGAATTTCCACCAGCAGCAGGGAGCACCAGGGACCAGCTGGGAGACATCCCTGTGGCTACAGGAGCTCTGGGATGGAGCCTTGTGGAACCGAGCCCATCCCTCGTGTCCACCAGCCTCTTCCAGTGGCAGGAGGTGTGACAGGAACACAGCAAGTCCGTGGTGACCACGGGTGACCATGGATGGGGATGAGGGTGCTGCTCCCATGCCTGCAGGAGCCAGAGGGTGACAGCAGAGATGGACGATGAAGCTGGTAATTAACCCATCATTAATTTTTTAATCTTGGGACTGAGGTGTGAATGTTTTCACAGGCGGTGTAGTTTGCAGCCAGGTTTGGGTGCTAAACCCTCCGTGTTTGGGGGTGCCCACCAGCCCTGAGCCCACGGAGAGAGCTCTCTGGGCTCTGGTGCTCGTTAACATGCTGAAGTGAATAACGAGCCTCCAAGGCAATTATTTACGCTTGTGACAGTGTGCGTGGCTGCAATTAAGGAATAGAGCGGATTGTAGGGGATGAATAAAACATGACTGTGACCTTGAGCTGTGAGCAGAGCACAGGACTGAGGCTCCTGGATGTCCCCAGGGTGCCTCAGGGCACGTGTGCCAGGGACAGTGTTGAAATAGGTCCAAATCCCCCTATGTTTTTTTGCAGTCCAGTCTAATAAAGGTGTTAAGTGATGCCAGAGGAAGCTGGACTCCAAACAGGTTACGATGGAACTCCTGGCCTGTGGACTTGTCCCCACGGAAAATGTCACCTTGTGCTCCCTCCCCAGGTCGCCTGGGCTATCCCAGAGGAGGAAAGGGAGGGGCAAACTGGAGAGGTGGGGAAGCAGGGGCTCTGCTGATAAACGTGCCAGGATGTCCCCCCGCATGCCCAGGAAGAGCTTTTCCTCTTGCCTGGGCTGGAGGAGCTCATGGTGCTGAGGACTGCTCTGGCCTCTGGGGAGGTGCAGGATGTGTCCCCCTGCAGCACTGGGGCAGGGGACAGGGAGGGACTCTGGTATGCAGCTGTTCACAGGCTCCATTCCCCAGGCTGAGCCTCTGAACTGCTCCACAGGAGTGGGTGTGTGCATTTCAAAAATCCAATTCCCACCCTTTCAGTCCCAAACTGGGGACTGAGACCCCCAGGATATCCTGCCATCCCCTCCCCACCCCTCAGCTCCAGAGTCCCTGGAGCTTTCCCTCTCTCCTCCCCAAGTGAGGGTCCCCTCCTCTGCTCCACATCCCCCAGGCTGCCGAGGAAGAGGAGCAGGGAAGATCCCTGGCAGCTGCCCATCCTGACAGCACTCAGCTCTCTCTTGAACTTTGGGGAAGTGGGCACTTCAGTTCTCATTTCTCACCAGTGCTGCAGAGGTGGAACCATGGCTGCACCAGCAAATGCTGATATTGCTCCCCCCGGCCTTCTGTGGGCAGGAGGCACAGACAAGAGCCCTCAGGACCCCAGGACCTCTGTCACAGCCCCAGCCCCACGTTGCTCCAAAGCTTCAGCAGAGGCTGGTGCCTCTTCCTGCCTCTCCCTGCCTGTCTGCATGAACCACAGAACAGTTTCAGTTGGAAAAGACCTCCAAGATAAAACTGACTGAACTGCTCTCCCAGAACTGCCAAGCCCAGCACTAACCACATGTCCCCAGTGCCACATCAACACATCTTTTAAATCCCTCCAGGTGACTCCAATGAGATGCTCAATCTTCTATCTGATAGAGTTTTTATATTCAGCCTCCAACCTGCAACACTTTAAACAACCCCACCGAGTGTCCAACCCCAGCCAGGCTTCCCCATGAGGGGACAGCCACTACTGGTGCTGCCAGACCACATCCCCTTCCCCAGAGGCTGCCCTCAGCCACCTCAGGGACACCTTGTTCCAGAGAATGTGGCACATGGCCAGTTTTGTGTTGCAGTCCTGGTTTGCTCAGGGGTCACTCCCCTTATACTGCAGCTCCCCCAGCTCGCCCACAGCACAGGCCTTTGCTGCTGCCCTTCTCCCCCGCATCTTTTCAGCCTGGAGAAAGAAATCAGCACTTTGCTGTTCCGTGGTTTCCTTGGCAACCCCATTTCCCCATCCTCCCACTTTATGCACCTGTAAGTGCCCCGGCCCCGGTCACCGACCCCAAGGCACAGTGGCAGGTCCCTGTGCAGGGATGGAGCAGGAGGTGGTGTGTCCTGTCCAACACCAGGACAGCTGATCCGGGAGGGACCATCAGCCGGGGCTTCCCAAACACCTTCTGGGAAAGGAATGGAGTGGCTGCTGGTGGTTGGCGTCTCTGAACTGAACTGAATTAGAGCAGTTTTGGAGCTGGTCTTCACCTCTCTGCATAGGTGCTAGTGCTCCTGCTGTGCACAGGGTGCCCAGAGCAGCTGGGGCTGCCCCTGGATCCCTGGGAGTGTCCAAGGCCAGGCTGGATGGGGCTTGGAGCAGCATCATCTCGTGGAAGGTGTCCCTGCCCATGGCAGGGGTGGAATGAGATGAGCTTTAAGGTCTCTACCAACCCAAACCATTCCGTGATTCCGTGCCTGGCAGCCTCTGTGACAAACGAAGCAGAGTCCCCTGCCCATTCCCATGCTAATTCCAGTCAATAGGTGATGATCCCTGAGGCACAGGCTGTCCCCAGACCTCAAACCCACCTGCAATATTTATCTGGTGACAGCCACAGGCTCTTGGCACGACTCTCTTTGCCACCATCAGCAGACAGGATTCAGATCCCCTGGGAAAACCACCCATCACTCCCTCCTCTGCATCATGGTTTCTCCCACAGGTGATGACACTGGGATGATGCTCAGCATGGTGGGCACGGCACAAGGGGACAGCCCTGGTCAGGAATTGGGCTGACTGCCTTTAAAAAGCAGAAAAACACAGCACTGGGGTGTTTGGGGAGGGCAGGAATGATGCAGAGGGTGCTGTGTGGGTTGGGGGCAGTCCAGAAAACTCCCTGTGCCTTGGTGACCGGGGAAAGATGCCCGATGTGCCCCCAACACTTGGACTCCAACAGCTCTTCCCCAAATCCCAGAAGGCTGATCAGTACCCCAAAAGCTGAGCAGATCCTGCACCAGCCTGGGAGTTGATGCTAAATGAAAACAAGAGCTGTAGAGACCCTAAAGTTTTTAGGGAAACCTCAGCTGCTGCACTTGCTTTGAGCTGTGGCTCAGCTAAAGCCCTCCAAATTCTGGGGTTTTTTATTCAGCTTTTTGTTTTAATAAACCCCTGAGCACTGGTTTTTCTAAGCACAAGGTGCTGCCTCTTGAGGCACGGGAAGATGGGGGATGCAAGGTTTTTGGGTCTGGGTTCCACAGGGGAGGTTGTCAAAGGATGCCAAATGGAATTTCCTGTCTCTTTCATTGTTCTGTCTTGATGTGAGTGGTTCAACTGCTTTGGAGCAGCTCTGAAAAAATTAGTGATTGCCCAGGACAGCCACATGATGCAGCCTGGATCTTCAGCCAAGCCAAAATACTTGGAGCAAAACCATGGATTTGAGCTGACTGGTTATTTGCTTTACCCCCTTTCCTGAAAAAAGGAAAAAAGGAGGAAAATCAGTTTGCATCTGCAGTGTTTGCAGTCCATTGGGAGGAAATGATGAGTTGAGGTGTATGGCTGTGATTCTGCACACCAGGCTTTGTGATGATTAAAAGCATCAAAAGAGCCCAGACTGGACCCAGACCTTTATTTCTAAAGTGAAATGTGTTGCATGGAAAATTACAGAATATACTTTTCCTAGAGAAAAATCCTGTGCCGTTTTTTTTCCTGGCCAGAGAGGTTTGCTGAGTCTGCAGAGCACTTTGATCTAAGCCTTCCTAAAATCACAGTGCTTGGCACAGACCGTTTTTTCCCCTCCTTTAGCTGAATATGCAGAGCACTGAGCAAAGATCCCCCATTAAAAGCAAAAATCTCTCCACAAAATACAATTTTTCCTAACTTTCAGCTGGAATCATGCACAATCTTCCCTCTTTCAGCCAGGATGGAGGAGATAACAGGGAAAAAAAACCCAATAAATGTTGTAAAAGCCCCCAGCTCATTCAAACCACACAAATTCCCTTCTCTGTGCTTCCCACATCAGTAGGTCGACCTAAATATTGCAGAGAAGAAAAAAAAAAAAAAAAAAGGCATTGGCTTTTTGGCCTGAAACTTTTTTTTTTCCTCGCTGCCAGGAGCTCTTGGGTGCTCAGCAATTAGGAGCTGTGGATTAATCTTGAGTGATATAATGAAGTGCCAGGTGGCTGAGGACAGAGCTGGTGAGCGGGGAGGGGTGGGGGTGGTGCTTTACAGATGAACGTGATTTAGGACAGGTTTAGTGCAGACAGAGTACCCAAGGTGATGGGGAAAAGGACAGGAGCCTGGGGGGCTCATCCCTACTCCGTGATCCTCCGCATGGAAATGCTCGTGTTGCAGAGGAAAAATGATCCTTGCACCTTTTCTAGCCCTGCTTGTAATGTCCCCAAAGTATCTTTCCACCTGCTTTACACCATCCCAGACATGAGTCTCCCAGCCCCATGCCAATTATTTCTTGAGGAAAAATGCTCCAGAAGGGCAGGTTGGACAGGTCCCAAGCTCTTCCCCCAGCCATTTCTGTCCCCCCTCGGGGAATCACAGAGTTCTTGGAGTGTGAGGGGACCTTAAAGCCATCCACTCCCACCCCCTGCCATGGCAGGGACACCTTCCACTGTTCCAGGGTGCTCCAAGCCCCGTCCAACCTGGCCTGGGACAGTGCCAGCGATGGGGCAGCCACAGCTGCTCTGGTCATCCCATGCCAGGGCATCACCACCCTCACAGGGAAGGATGCCTTCCCAATTTCCCACCTAACCCTGCCCTCTGGCAGTGGGCAGCCATTCCCCCTCGTCCTGCCACTCCAGACTCTCGTCTTTCTTGACAGCTCCTTCAGGTACTGGAAGGCCACAATTAGGTGACCTCAAAGCCTCTTTTCCAGGCTGAACAATCCCAACTGGCTCAGCTCTTTGCCTTTTCTCCAAGGTCTCCAGAAGCCTCAAAGTCAGGAGCAGCTGGCACCGAGGGCCACATTCTTCCAACAAACCGCCTTGTCTTTCCAAAATGAGAATCTACATATCCATCCTGTACCAACACCGTCACCCAGGAGCTGTGCCAGCAGCGCCGGCCGCTCCCAGCAAACCCATTCCCCACAGCAGCCAATTTATCCCCAGCTCCGGCAGGGTCAGCAACCGGCAGGGAAGCAAATGCTAATTAACAGCGCTGTGCAAAGCAGCCGATCTGGGCATGGCAGGTAATTAGCGAGCCAACTGCACCCGCCACAGTGCTGGGGCTGCGGGGAAAGAGACGCCGCAGCCGCGGAGGAGGGACCCGCCGCAGCTTGTGGCTGTAACTGGGGATGAGGGCACTAATTGCACTGGGGACACGCGTGTCATGCTGCCAGCAGCGAGGCTGGGACACTCCGTGTGTGTGTGTGCTCATCCCTCTGGACCTGCTGCCTCTGCCCGGCCGTTTTGCAGGTAAACGTGACATTTCCTCGGGGCAGGAAAGGTGCTTGGAATGTAAAAACTCCTGGCGGTGGGAGATGCAGAGCCCAGGGAGGAGTCGTGCTGATGCACTCACATCTCTGCCGTGGTGAATCATCCAGGCCCTCCGAGGATCCCGGCTGTGCTTGGATACAGGAAGGTAGGAGCACAAGGCAAGACGAAAAATTGCCTTGCTCAGAAGAGATCTTGGTTACAGCAAGGAATAAAAATTGTCCCCTTGGCACCCACCCTCAGCTCTGGTGCCACAGCCGTGGGGAGGAAGGATTGTTGTGCTCTGGCCCAAGGAGGGCCCCATTTGTGGGAAAAATGGGAGCACTTAGCCTAGAACATTCAAGTTGTTAATGGAGGGCACTTGTTAGTGGAAGGGAGGAGGATGGGTCTCCATCGGGGTGATGGGAAAAATCCATTCTGGGACTGGGAATTAGGCTGGAGCATCACCTTGAAGGTGGTTATGGGCAAACACTGCCTCCCTTCATCCCTGGCAGCATTGCTGCCCCAGTCACTCTGCCACATCCATATGGATGTGTGTGTGTTGCTCCTTGGTGGGGACAGGGGGACAGCTCCTGGGAACTGTGGCCACCCCCGACCAAGTTTTGCTCCCTACTGTGCCATGGGAGGGCAAGCCAAGAAGGGCAAGTTAAAAACCCACATAAAAAAAATCCTTTAAATCGACAACATTTTATCTAAGCCAGCACCTCCCTGAGCCAGGGCTGCTCCCGACGTGGCTCTGCCTCCACCCAACCCAGCAGTGGGAAGGGATTTACACATCAAATACCCTCTCCCTCAAACTGCTGAAGCCAAAACCTTGGGAGAGAGGAAAAAATACATTTCCAGCTGGTTTTCTCTCCATGTAAATAGGTATTTTTTTGGCAGAGCATTTCCTTCCACCTAAGGCTTTCATTGGACATTAGTTATTTAATATTGCTCCTTTAAATCCTTGTGTTTGGCTCTCAGCTGCTTCACCCGCCTCAGAGCAGGGATGTTGGCACTTTGTGTTTAGAAAATATATATCTGTATTTAGATGGGCAGACAGATAGCTGTGGAAGAAGAGCTGTTCCAATCATTAAATCACTGCTTTCAATTTTTCCTTATTACTAGTCTTCATTTAACCACAGGCCAGCATGGCCAAGTGCTCCCTGGGGACAGCCCAGCTGAGCCCAGCAGGTTTGCAGCTCTAAAAGGGGTCTTAAGAAAAAAAAATTACCCCGATTTGATAATCAAGAGGGGAAATCTTCCCTGAAAATATCTTCCCAAAGCAGAGGCATTCAGGAAGGGGACAACGATGTGGCTGGAGAATGATCCTGGCTTCCTGCTAGACTGGAATGTTTTCAGAGGAAGAGCGGGAGAGAGGGTGGGAGGAAGATCCCAGCATGTTTGCAAGATGCAGGGGGGTGAAAGGGTGGTGTTTGTGCCTTTCAGAAGAAGAAAGAAAAGAGGGACAGAAATCACCTCCTCTGATCAGCTGTCTGAGGTTCTGCAGGCTGGAGAGGCTGGAGGAGGGGGAGCTGCCTTTGAAGCTGGGAGAGGCTGAGCACAGCAGCCTGTGCTGTCATTGCTCCTCTTCCTCTGCCTCTTTCCTGTTCCATGTCCTCATCCTGGATTGGGAGCCCCCCCTCAGGATGGCCAAAACACCCAACACTGGGATGTCAGTGGTGCTCTCATGGCAGGGTACAGAGCCAGAGATTTCCTCTGCAACCCAGCACTGATGGGTTTCAGCTCCTTTCCCTGGTGTCTCTTGCTTTTCCCTGGGTAACACCGTGACCATGGAAGATCCGTGCCATCCCACCTGCTCTCCAGGGGATCCCAGTGCTGGCTGATGGACTGGGAGTGCTGGCTGATGGACTGGGGATGCTGGCAGAGGCTCTGCCACATGGCTTGGCATTGCCCCTGGCAGCAGGAAGGGAAGCAGGTGGCTGTCTTGAAAAAATACAGTCTTGGGCAGCCACCATCTGTGTCCCTGTGGATGGAAGGCGTGCTGCCCTCCTGGGTGCTGCCCTCCTGGGTGCTGCCCTCCTGGGTGCTGCCCTCCTGGGTGCTCTCCCGAGGTCACTAGGCCCAGCCAGGCCAGATGGGAGCAGGCACCTGGTGGTGTCAGACTGGGAGCTGCAGCAAAGCAAGATCCCCAGCTCCGACAAAGGGCTGGAGGAGGAATCCCTGGAGGCAGCTGCATCAGGGGTGGCATCACTACGAATGTTCATCACCAGCCAACAAGTGATGCTGTTGGCTTTTCAGCTGGAGATGCAGCTCAGGAAAGGCAGGGATGAGCCAGGTGGAAAGCAGGCAGCTGGTGACCAAAGAGCTTTGCTCGATCTCTGGCCACAGCTGCATCCAGCCTGGCTCTGGCTGATCCCAGCTCCAGAGCCCTTTAGAACTCAATCTAAGTGTCAAGAAAAAATCCTGAGGTTTGCTGAGTGTTTTGGGATGAGTCCTGCCCCAGTGTTGAGCCATCAACCACCCCTCCTGACATCCAGGACCAAACCCCTGCAGGTGAGGGGTGCTGCAGCCAGATTCCCAGAACAAGTGCTGCTTTCAGGACCTGCTGAGCATCTTCAGAACCTCCCAGGATCCTGTCATAAAGCTGACCATCATTTCAGGAGCTGCTGCCTGTGAGCCCACACTGTGAGGGGACACAGCCCCGCGGCCAGGCAGCTGCCCCGCCCAAACCAAGCACCCGGATATGGAGATCTCTGAGACAACCAGGAAAAGAGCCTCAATCACATGGTTAAAACACCCTGTAACCACCATTGCTCCCATGCCATTGCTTCCCTGGCCTCCACATCTTGGCTCCTGGCAGGGAATGAGTGGCACAAAAGCAAAGAGCTGGTGGGAGCTGATGCTCTTTCTGCAGCTCCTGATGCCTCCAGGTCCAAATCACCTAAATCTCAACCCTTCAGCCCCAAACCAAACCTGATCCAAACCTTCCTGTGCTTTTCCACCAGGTTTTCACTGGAAGGAGGTTTCCTATCCTCTCCCAACCCCAAACCAAATCATCCCATAGACTTCTTCAGGAGCATGGAAAAGAGGAGGGGAGACCCAGGGTCTGAGTCCAGAGTAAGAGGCACTGAAGCTGCACTCTGTGATTTGGAACAGTAAGAGAGCAGCAGGACTGCAGCTGGCCTGGATTCCCAACATCAAAGACAACACCCACTTCTTCCCTGGCATCTCCAGAGCTCTGCAAGGAGGAGGATCAATGAACTGAACAGCCACGTGCCCATCCCATCCAGCACTGGCACCCAGGGCTGTGGGTGATGGCAGGACCATCTCCCCTGCACTGTGGCTCAGAGCTAAAAGGCTGCAGAAAATGTAACATTTATCTGCTGAGAAAGAGACCTACCTTAAACCGGGGGGTTTAAGCCACATTTGGCATGGGTGTAGCCCCCATCCTGTTGGTACAGTAACAGACACTGGCAAATCTCCTGTCAGACTCACAGGAGACAGACAAGCAGACCTTATCCCTTGGGAAACCCAGACCCAGCACTGCTCCCTGTCCCTTGGCAGTGCTACACGTGTCTGCCTATGTGCACAGGGTCCTTGGCCCTCCAGCATGTCACAACCAGCCCCAGGCACCAGGACAGGGGGTCCCATGTTACAACCAGTCCCAAGCAACAGGACACAGAGTCCCCACGTCTCAGTCTCAAAGGACCTGCTCCCTGTCCAGGAAAACCCAGCCCCTGGGGAGCCCAGGGGTCGCATTGACACCAAATTCCTTCCACCGGCAGCAAAAAGCTTTATTTTTCTAGCCTGGCTGTGTCTGGGAGCAGCATCCTGCCCTGGATCCCCCCGCTGCCCACGATGGCTCATCTATGGGATGACTCACAGGTTGCTGATGCTCCCGAAGCGCCCCGGATGGAAGCAGCGCTGCCACCTCCGAGCGCCAGCCGGGGGAGCAGAGCTCCGGCTCGCGGCTTCCCGAAATCCGGGGGGACAGAGCCAGTTCCCACCCGGTGCTCCACTGTGGGACACAGGCAGCACGGAGCGGGGTGCTGACAATACCTAAATCAGCACCGATCAGGGGGAAAGGTTTCCGTGGGGATTGAGTTCCCCAGGGATGGGGAGTGATGCTCGTCCTTCCTTCGCTGCCAGCACAGCTCGGTGCCCACAGGCCATTGGCTATTGCTGTCCCTGCCACGAGGCCAGGCATGAGCCTGGGTGAAGGAAAAGAGCTCATTAACCCCTCCGATGAAATAATCATCACCTTGGAGGCATTTTTCACGGAAAAGGATGAAGCAGCAGATGCACTCACCCTGTATTTGTAAGGACCCCGCTGCCCCCAGCCTTGTCACCAGGGGGACAGCCCCCCTCATGTCCCAGGAACATCTCAGGGATACCAGTGGCATCACCCTCGAGACATCACCAGCCGCTGGGAGAGGGACTGTTGCCTGCAAGGTGGGGAGCAGGGATTTTCCATCCAGCCTCTGGACTCAGCTGCGACTCTGAGGCCATCTCGGTGTGCAGACACCCTGCCCTGAGAGACAGCCTCCCCACACACAGTGCCGAGGAAATAATGCTGCAAAGCCCCCACCTCACAGGCTGCCGTGCAGAATGGTGAGGCAGAGAAGAATCTCATCTAATTTTAACTCCCCTGACGGATGGGCTTTGTTCTTTGCAGCAGCTGCCCCGCAAGGTATGAAAACACTCAGATATGTTGACATGGGAAAACAAAACACACAAATCAGCCCATTTTCCTCTTCAAGGCTGATTTATCTGGAGCTGTCAGTGGAGGGGGGGGAAGTGATGAGCCCTGGGGAGATGGGGGAGCAGCCTGGACTCGCAGCTCGGTGGTTACCAGTGCAGGAGGGCTGATGCTCATCGAGCATCTGGTCCATTCTCTCCCAAGCCCCAAAACATCTCAGATCTACAGAAAACCAAGTGACATTTTCTGCTGCAATTCCCCAAGGTTTGATTCTGCACATGCCCCAGGTCATCCTTATAAATGAGGGGAGCTAGATGCCAATGGAGCCCCCCTAAAGTGATTCACCACAAGCTGAGCTGCATCCTGGTGCTCCCATCATGCTGACTGCTTGTTTTTCTGAGTTGGGATGGGTGGGAGAACTCATCTCCTCTGTTTCCTCCTCTGTTAACCTCCAGAGGTTGCCATGGATTTTGGCTGGAGTCCGGCCAGAGCAGATTCATGGTTCCTGTATGTTATTTTTATGTCCATTTTGATTAAAACCAATAAATTCCAGAGGAGAGGGTCTTCTCACCGTGAAATACACTTTGTCAAGTTTGCAGTCTCTGAGTAAATCAAAACACTGCCAATAGTGGCTCCAGCTGTAAATCCCCTTGGATGGACCTTAGCTGACCAGGCAAAGGAGTGACATAAATTGTGCTCCTTGACAGCCCCAGCATTGCTCTCACCACCTCAATTTGATCTATTATTTATTTTTCAGGGTGTGGGGGAGAAAATAAGAGCTAAGGCTTTGCCACACAGAACTTCCTAAGAGAAGCAATCCCCACAGGAGAGCAGGACTTGATCCAAGATCACAGAATCATGGAATGGTTCAGGCTGGCAGGGACCTTAAAGCTCATCCTGTTCCACCCCCTGCCATGGGCAGGGACATCCCAGATTGCTCCAAGCCCTGTTCAACCTGGCCTTGGAGACTTCTAGGGATCCAGGGGCAGCCACAGCTTCCCTGGGCACCCCATGCCAGGGCCTCCCCACCCTCCTGGGGAAGATAAAGTGGCATCAATCAAACTCGGGATGCAGAGAGAAGTCCCAGCACCAGTGCTGGGGGTCAGGACCTGTCAGACCCACCAGGCTGCATGCACTGCATTAGGGTGATGCTCTCCTCTCCAAAATGCCTCAGTTTCCCCAATTTTGGGAACTCCATCCACAGCAACAGCCAGGCTTGGCAGCTGGAGCAGCAATAGTTGAGAGCAGGCAGATGAACACCAAAGCCCTTTAAAGATTTTCCATTTGTTTTATGTGTCCACTGGGTTTATTTTTAACATTCTAGCTGAAAAAAAAATTTATAAAGAAATGCTGGAGCTGAGCCTAGAGGACGTGTTTGCTGGAACCTGCCAGGATGATTAGTTCTTTGCAGATAACCCATTGGAAAAGGGTCAGTGTGGGGGCTCTGGCCATGCTGGGAGCCAAGTGAAGGGATGACTTCTCCTCCAGAGAGCTCCTCAGCCACGCTAAAAGCTATTTTACACTCCCCAGCCTGATGTTTCCTTCCCACTGGGAGAGATCAGCAACCGGCCTGCATCAGAGCTGGGCACAGCAGACACTCAACACCTCGCTCTGGGTCTGCCAGGCTGCTTTCACCCAGGAAGGTGCTTAAATCCTTTATTCTGGACCATACACGGGTGCAGAACGTCCCCCTCTGCCCTGCCTGGGCTTGTAAAACCACTGCAGGAATGGGAACACCCTCCAGGTAAGGAGGCTGATGCATCTAAAGCGCAGGACCCGAGTTAGACATGTTAAATGCATCCCTGTGCTCCAAATTCCTGCCTTTACACATCCCACCAGCCCCGTGGGACAAAGCCAGGGCCACGGCCACCTCACACCGTGAGGACAGAAACCCACAGCACGTTGTTCCTGCCTCCCTGCTCAGTGGCCCTGGAGCTGGTTACCATCTGAACCATGGGATGAATGAAAAGCCATTAATTCCCTCCTGGGCATTTTTATGAGGCTCTTGATGAAATGTCTGGATGCTTCAGCACTGCGGGGGTTTGATGCTGGCGGAGTTCTGTGCAGCCTGAAAACCCCGTCTCCAGGGTTGAACAAGCTGCTGGCCTCTGCTCCATGTCCTGTGTCCCCTGCTCAGTCCCTCTGGAGCCAAATGTACCCAAAACTGCAGCAAATCATCCTCTCTGAGCCACTGCTGTCCCAGGGCACAGGGCAGTGAATGAATCCATCCCCAAGGCAAACAGGAGATGGGGACACCCCAAATGCATGTACCCAGAGCCCCCACCTCCAGTGGGGCTCCAGGAAAAATAAGTCTCCTGCTTCTCAGCTTTGCGGACCCTGAAAGGGAGGAGCCCTGCCAGAGGAAGGCGGTGCTGCCCCAAGGCTGGAAAGGATCCTTGGAAAGGGGAGGGTGACCCTCAACGTCCCACAAAGCCCAGCTCTCCCTAAATTCCTTAGCCGGCAGCAGCACCCCTCCTAAGCCCCCCAGAAACCCTCTTCAGCGCCCCCAGCATCCCTCCCAAATCCCCCCAACGCCGCCCCCCAAATCCCTAACCCAAATCCCTCCTCAGCATTCCCGCATCATTCTCCCCACAGCGCCCCTCCAGTTCCTTCCATCACCCCACAATATCCCTCTTGAATCCCCCTGCAACACCCTCAGACCTTCTCAGTGCCCCCAAACGCATCCAGCACCCCCTGACCCCACAACACACGGTGGGGAGAGCGAAGGAGAGGAAGAAAAAGCAGACGGCAAGGGGGAACTGGAGACTCCCCTGGCTCTGCTTTGTGGACCAGGGGGCTGTTTGTTCCCCTGCTTTCTTACAGACAAAGAAAACTCAAAGCAGGCATAGCGCCGGCGTCCATCGCGCTCCCCCTCCAGCCCGGAGACCCTTCCCGGCTCCGGGGATGGGCGACAAGCAGGGACGGGGGGGAGGCAGGGACCGGGAGGGGCCGGGGGCAGAGACAGGGATTAGGAAGGCAAGCAGGGAGGGGAGGGAGAGGCAGGCAGGGCTGGGCAGAGAGAGCGACAGGCGGGGGGGCGGGGGGAGGCCGGGGGGCTGGGGGGGCGCGAGGAGGGGGCTGTGGGGGACGGAGGGGGGGAGG
>WAAE01020616.1:66620-185209 GCA_013400495.1 Nicator chloris
GGGGGGCGGGGGGGCGGGGGGGGGGCAAGGAGGGGTCTGTGGGGGACGAAGGTGGGCAGGAATGGAAGCATGGGGGGAGGCAGGCAGGGATGGGGACAGGCAGACAGGGATGCGGGGAAAACGGAACCGTGGAGGGAAGACAAGGACCTGCCGAGTGGAGAAAGGCAGACAGCGACCGAGGTGGAGGAAGGCGGGGTCTGGGGGGGACAGGTAGGGAGCAAGGGGGAGAAGAGCTAGCAGGGATCTGGGGAGCAGGCACGGAGCGGGAGGGGTGCAGACGGGCGGGGGGGCNGGGGGGGCGAGCAGGGCCGCCCCCGGCCCCACGTGGCTTGGGGGACACGCGGGTTTATAAAGCATTCCCGGCCCGCGCGAGTGCGGGAGCGGCGGCGGCTCCGGCCGGGAGAGGGGCTCGAACCCGCCGCGCTCGGATGCGCCCGGCGCTCCCAGCGGGGCCACGGCCACCCGCGGGTCATGGAGCTGCCCCTGGATGTGCCCATGGATGTGACCGCGGATGTGCCCGTGGAACTGCCCTCGGCGCTGCCCACGGCCGCTGCCACCGCCTGGGGCAACGGCACCGCCTGGGCCCCCCTGCCCGGACACGGGGTCAACGACACGGGCCCGCAGAGGGCCAAGAACGCGACATCCATCCTCATCGCCATCGTCATCACCGCGCTCTACTCCGTGGTGTGCGTGGTGGGGCTGCTGGGCAACGTGCTGGTCATGTACGGCATCGTCAGGTGAGAGCACCGCTGCCCGCGGCGAGGGGCACCCGGGGTCAGTGGGCATCAAGGCGTCAGTGGGCACCAAGGGTGAGAGCACCGGTGGAGCCGGGTCGTGCCAGGGGTCAGTGTGCGGCACCTGGAAGGTGTGAGATGGTAACACTGAGTGGGTGTGCGCCAGGGGCGGGACAGGACCAGGAGGGATTTACACCGAGAGAAGGTGTGCGCAGGGGTCAGCGTGTGCTGTGTCAAACAGCAGCAGAGGCAAGTGTGCACCGGCTGGGAGTGAGCGTGCACTGGCCGTGAGCGAGCGTGCACTGGCCGTGAGCGCACACCGCGAGGTGTGGCTCTGCCCCAGGTGTGAGCGTGCACCGAGGGTGAGCCGGCAGCGGCAGGAGGGTTGGGCTGGGCCCGGCAGCACCGCACGGGTGTTCCAGGGGAGGGTGATGTGTGTGAGCAGTCCGTGTGCAGGTGCTGTCCGAGCGGTGAGAGCAGGAGCCGTGCGTGCCCGCAGCAGCTCGGGGAGTGCACGGGAGCCGTGTTTGGCGGGGGCCGTGGGGACACAGCCCGACCCCGAGCGGGGGCCGCCCTGTTTGCCAGCTGGGCCCAGCCCCCGCCCCCCAGCCAGGGGCTGGTGGGTTCCCACTGCTCCCACCCCACTCCACCAGTGGGAATTACCCACCCAGCCCATTCCCAGTTCCTTCCTGTGCCAGCACCTCCTGCAGCTGCCTGACTTCTGTTTTTCTCTAACAAAGAGCAGAAACCGCATGGCCCAGCCCATCTCCCACGACAGCTGAGCTGTCCCCTGTCCCCTCGATGTGGGCCACCACCTCCAGCAGCCGAGAGACGCCCTGTGGCTCCATCCAATACCTCAGCACCAGTGGTGAGGCTTTCCCTGGGCAGAGACAGGGTCTGCAGGGTCTCTGCACCCCAGGACAAGCAACGTGACCCAAATGCTCCCCATTTCAAAGATGGGGCATGGCAAGAGGCTGCTGTATCCAGCCAGGCACTTGTGCTGAGGTACAAAATCTCACCAGACCCTTTGTCTGAGACACTGGTTGGCCCTGCCTGGATAAGATGGGTTGACATGTGAAATGGGACCATAAAGCCAAGCCTTGCAGAGCCAGTAGTCGGGGCTGACAGAGCACCTCCACAGCCCTGCCAGCAGCAAAGGGCTTCACAGCCACACCCTCTGCACTGAGGGGGCTTGGTCCTGATGGTCCAGAATTTGTGGAGTAATTCCAATTCCTGTTGCCTCAGGTGGTGCCGTAACCCCAGCTTGGCCCAAAACCCTAGAGCCAAAGCAGAGCTGGTGGCTGGATTTAAACAAACCCCCCAGGTTCACATTTTTTAACCATTTCCACCCTCATTTCCCCATCCCTTTCAGTCCATAGCTATTGTTACAGGAGGTCAGCACAGCCTGGCACTGCCTGCGCACAAATAAATGTGGTGACTCACTGGAGGGAAGGAAACCATCCTGGAACGTGTCCATGAACCCCCCTGGAGTGCCCATTGCCCTGGTAGCAGGCTCTGCTGCCCCTGCTCTCTGCAGGGTTCTGCTGTGTGTTTTTACCCATCCAAGAGGGTGGGCAGTGGGATGTGGGGAGGAACTCGCCTACCTGACCCCTAATGGGATTTTTCAGCCACCCAAAGTGGCATTAAAAATGAGCCCTGGTCTGAAAAAGCAAATTGAGGTAATTGCAGCAGAGACAGGTGCCATGGGCGATGTCAGGGTGAGGGATGAGTGTTGTTAGACCCCCTCCAGCTGGTTCTGCTCGGAGAGGAGAGGGAAGGCATTCTAGAGAGAGTGATTTCAGGTGCAAACAACATCCCCCCTGTTTTGCTCACTGAGTAACTGCATGTTAAGCAAGCCTGACAGCCACAGATCCCATCACCACAGCTTCTAGCCCCCCATTTTCCAACTAATGATGGAATTAAACCCAGAATCACGGAGTGGTTTGGGTTGGAAGTGACCTTATAGACCATCTTGTTCCACTACCCTGCCATGGGCAGGGTGCCTTCCACTAGACCAGGTGGCTCCAAGCCCTGTCCAAGCTGGCCTTGGACACTTCCAGGGATGGGGAATATCTCCCATGAAACGAGCAAATATCATCCTCCAAGCCCCTGGGACAGGAGGGGCTGCAGGGACATGTGCCTTGGCCCCTTCCTTGGCCAAAGCCACCTGGAATTTCCCAAGGGTCCTTGTCAGAGTTGCTTCATGTCGACAGGGTTTAGGCCAGGACTAGGGGAGACCTGTGTCTGTGCAAGAAAGGGCTACTAGATGGGATCAGCTCAGATTTGGACCTCACTGCCAAGGGAGATTCTGGGTGTTTGCCTTGTGCTCTTCCCCTGGTGCCACCTCTCAGTGGCCTTGGGGTCCAGGCAGAGTGTCCAGGCAGTCTGGAAACACGGCTTGGAGCACATCCTGGGGTGTATATATAGCTCTGTGAATGGACACACCGTGAGCTGAGCACAGCCAAACTCCAAATAAATCCCTCTCCAGAGCAGCCAAACCCCCCACACACCTGGAGGGAACCCAGCACACCTAGCACCCTCCCCACCACGGCTCTGACCAGCACTGCCATGCCCACTGCATTGTCAGATGCTTTTAAAAATACTCCTGGAAGCAATTTGCAGCTGTGAGCTCGGGGCTGCAAGTGCAGCATTCCCACCAAGGCCATCAGCCCCCAGCAGCTCCCACACAGGCTGCAGGGACAGCTGGGTGCAGGCTTTGTCAAGCCAGGATCGCTCAGGCGGCAGCTTTTAGCAGCTCCAGGAGTTGTTCTTTCACTTATTATTCACTTTCCTTTCACCTACTGATATTCCAAGAGGTTTGGAGAGGGCATCCGTACCTGGGAGTCGAGACTGGAACGCAGAGCTGCCCCGTGCTTGCCCCATCCCCTCCCATCTCTCCTCTCCATCAACACCTCCCAGATCGTTCAGTTCAAGTGCATAACTTCCCAATCAAGGCACTCACTTAATTGCAATGGGTTTGGCAGCCTGGGGAGCTCCATTAGCAGCAGTGGGTGGTTTGCTCTAATTTGGGCAACAAACCTCTTTGCTGGAGCAGCAGTTTCATTTGCAGCTCAGGAGGGTCACCGGGATGGACACCTCACCCTGTGCAGGGGCTTGAAACCTCAGCCCAAACCTGGAGGGGGCTGAATCTTGACCCAAAACCCCAGTGCTGGAAGCTAAATTGCCATCCTTATTATCCCAGTCATCCCTATCACCATCCCAGACTTTCCCATTCTCATCCCAATCATCTCCACCATCATCCCAGTCATCTCCATCATCCCAGTCATCCCTGCTTTGCCTCACCAGCCCCATCCTGCCCGGGGGTGGGTGACAGCTCTGGCCCTCCAGTCCCCCAGCCCTGCAGGGGCTTGGGAAGTGCTTACCCAGCACAGCCAAGCACATCTGGCAGATCAGGGAATGAATAACAGATTTTTTTCACCACGTTACTCAAAAAACAGAGACCAAAGATGTGTGAATCTACCTGAACTGACTGTTCACATAGGAGAGGCAAAACCTGACAATACCACAAATTCTCAGCTTTTTGTTTAACCTGGCAGGAAACTTTTCTGCAAAAGCGCTTGGAAAATAACACTAAAGAGAACGGAAAAGGACTTTTCAAGGACAAGACATTTTTAATGCCATATTTAAATTTAAAAAAAAAGCTCAGCTCGAATATTTCCACCCTTGGGCAACGGGCTGCCATTTGCAGCCATGGTGAAGGAGACAGGAATGCTCTTGGAGCTGGGAGCTGGGTTAAGCTGCTGTTTTCTATTTTCTCTCAGAAAGAAATGAGGTTTTCAGCTCCAGTTCCCCGTTCTGTTGACAATGGAACTTGGTGGGTCTCTGTCCCCACCAATCCACTCTCCTGACCCTGCTGAGATGGAGAAAGGATAAGGGGAAGGGATTGGGTACCACCATCAGTCCCAGGAGCCTTTCCCACACCAGCCTGCTGTCCTGAGCTCCAGCCAGGGCAGGACCTCCTGAGATGGGACCCACTCAACCCCCCACCTCAATTTATTCCATGTGGCCCCAACATGTGATGAGCAGTGCCAAATATCACAGAACCCTAGAATGCTTTAGACTGGAATTGGCCTTAGAGCCCATCTCATTCCACCCCTGCCATGGGCAGGGACCCTTCCACTATCCCAGGCTGCTCCAAGCCCCGTCCAGCCTGGCCTGGGACACTTCCAGGGACACAGGGGCAGCCACAACTGCTCTGGGCACCCTGTGCCAGGGCATCACCACCCTCATATCTGATCCAAACCTGCCCTTTGTCAGTTTAAAACTGTCTTGCTCCTATCACACATGTGAAAAGTCACTTTCTGTCTATTTTATGAGTACTCCAAGGAAAACAATCTTTGCATCCTGGCCACAAAGGGGTCGATCTCCCCACTCTGTGCCTTACCCCAGTGCAGCCACAGGCAGGCATAGCCATGCACAGAGATTATTTTGTGCAAACTGACCCTGATGTTAATTGAGTCCACCTAAAAAAGCTGGGGGCTGGGGAGGATGCTCTGAGCAACGGGGATTTGCTGGAAGGGAGCACAGGAGGAGTGGGAGCTGCTGGTGTAGCCCTGCAAAGAGCAGGGTCTTCCATGGAGCCCCTCCCACCCCGCAGGTGTTGCCCTTTGGGGGTGCCCAGCAGATCCCTCAGTATCTGTTTCCAAGGCACCGTGCCATTCAAAGCATCCCCCTGACCAACACCTGCAGGGCTGGATGCTCCTGGGACACATGGATGCACACATTCTCACACACACACATCCTGCTGCTCTGGCATCTGCCAGCACTTTGCCTCATCCCTCCAGGAAGGGTTTGGACTGAGGGACCAGGCATTTCTCTTGACATGGTGTGACGAGAACCAGAAGCAGAGCCAGCCCTTCCCAAATGCCCTGGGGGACACAGCCAGGCTTCCCCAAAGGCTCTGGAGCTCCAGGCTGGCTAATTGGGCTGCTTCCAGATGGCCTGTTTCCGGGGCTAATCGATCCAATTTCTGCAAGCAAACTTGACAGGGAAGCAGGCTGGACAATCACAATTTACTGCGTGGAAAATCAGATGAAGGAGGGTTAAGGGGATAAAGGACATTGTGCAACTGGTTCAGGCAAATGGAGCAAATCAATCTCACTGGAGAACTGAGTTCTCTGGAACGTTCTTTATTCCTTTGAAAAAAAGCAGGCATGGAATGAGTGTCACCTCCCTGGTCAGGTGCAGGAAAACCACTGTGGCAGGGTCCAAGCTATGCTCTGCAGGTCCCAGCTCAGCACATGTGAATGTCATCCCCTGCTCAGGTACCAGGATGTGGTGTGTGGCTCCCTGCCCATGGCTGAGGAGTGGAATGAGATGAGCTTTAAGGTCCCTCCCAACCCAAACCATTTTGGGATTCTGTGATTTTGACTCCAACACACAAGAACACAAGTACAGAATCATAGAATGGCTTGGGTTAAAAGGGACCTTAAAGCTCCTCCAGTTCCACCCCCTGCCATGGCAGGGACAGCTCCCACTGTCCCAGGCTGCTCCAAGCCCCAGTGTCCAGCCTGGCCTTGGGCACTGCCAGGGATCCAGGGGCAGCCCCAGCTGCTCTGGGCACCCTGTGCCAGGGCCTGCCCACCCTCCTGGGGAAGGATTTCTTCCCAGTATCCCATCTAATATGCTGTCACTCCAGGCCCTTGTAAAGAGTCTCCCCATGTTTCTTGTGGGCTCCTTCAGGGACTGGAAGGCCACAACTGGGTCACACCGAAGCCTCTTTTCCCCAGGCTGAGGAATCCCAATTCTCTCAGCCTTTCCTCATAGCAGAGGTGTTTCATCCCTCTAGTCATCTTGAGCATCCCCTGGACTCACTCCAACAGCTCCATGTCCTTCCTCAGTGTCCCCTGGAGCACGTGGAAAGTTGCTGAGCACACTGGTGCTGCAGAAAGGTTCATCACAACACTTCTGCCCGCCAAGGGAGGTGCCACCATGTGAGCAGACAGGCTGTGCCCCCTCCTGATCACATCCAGTGCCCCGGCCACCTGTGACATGTCCTTTCTCTGCCTCCCCCAGGTACACCAAGATGAAGACAGCCACCAACATCTACATCTTCAACCTGGCGCTGGCTGACGCCCTGGCCACCAGCACCCTGCCCTTCCAGAGCGCCAAGTACCTCATGGAGACCTGGCCCTTCGGGGAGCTGCTCTGCAAGATCGTGCTCTCCATCGACTACTACAACATGTTCACCAGCATCTTCACCCTCACCATGATGAGCGTGGACCGCTACATCGCCGTGTGCCACCCGGTCAAGGCCCTGGACTTCCGCACGCCGGCCAAAGCCAAGGTCATCAACGTCTGCATCTGGGTGCTCTCCTCCCTCATCGGCGTGCCCATCATGGTCATGGCAGTCACCAAGTCAAAAGGCAAGTGTCTCTGGGGACACATCCCCTCCTGTCCCATCCGTCCATCCCAGGGGTGACCTGGCAAACCTGGGACCTCTGGTCCTGTAGCAGATTTGTGGTCAGTGGTGGGCACCTCTCCATGACACCATAAATGTGCCCTGTCTTGGAAAAAGCATCGTGGTGTTATTTCCCATCTTGGAAACTGTCCCAGAAATTGTTCTCCCTTTCCCTTAAGGGTAGGGATCCCACACCTTTCCCCATCTCCAGTCCAACCAGTGCCTCTCTCCACTTCCTGGGATGCAAATCAGGTGCCTAAAAAACCCCCCAGGGGTGCTGCAAAGTCTCCAAGTGGCCTACACGGAGATCAGCAGCTCCTGTATGGGGACACTGGCCCTTGGCTGCTGGGAAAGCTCTGGGCATCTCAAGGAAGTGGACAGATTTCAGTGGTCAGTGGAGGATGACATGGGGATGGGACATGGGGATGTGACATGGGGGTGGGACATGGGGTTTGGGAGAAGGCAGGATTGGCCTTGAATGGCCCAGGAGGCTCTGTAGGGCAAAGGTTCCAGGGTCACTGCATCCACTGCATCTCCTCAGTGTCCCGTGGACAGGGATCTGATGGCACAGAGCTCCTGGGGAAGCTCTGCCAAGAGCAGGCAGGTAGGAATGCATCTCCCTGGGGTTTCAACAAGCCATGACTGAGCAGAAGGCAGAATATTCTCAGCAGACTCCACCAGCTTCCTCTTCATCCCTCCTCTCTCCTACAGATGATGTGGTCCTGTGCACTCTGCAGTTTCCTGATCCTCCCATCTACTGGGACACCGTGACCAAGATCTGCGTCTTCATCTTTGCCTTCCTGGTGCCCATTTTGGTCATCACCATCTGCTACGGGCTGATGATCCTTCGCCTGAAGAGCGTCCGGCTCCTCTCCGGCTCGAAGGAGAAAGATCGCAACTTGCGGCGCATCACACGCATGGTGCTGGTGGTGGTGGCAGCCTTCATCATCTGCTGGACGCCCATCCACATCTTCGTCATCGTCTGGACGCTGGTGGACATAGACAAGAAGAACCCCTACGTGGTGGCCAGCCTGCACTTCTGCATCGCTCTGGGCTACACCAACAGCAGCCTCAACCCCGTCCTTTATGCCTTCCTGGATGAAAACTTCAAGAGGTGTTTCCGAGAGTTCTGCCTGCCTCTCCGAGCCCGCGGGGACCAGCGCGGCTTCTCCCGCGCGCGGAGCACCACGCGGGAGCACGTCTCCACCTGCGCCCCCGCCGACGCCCGCGGCAAGCCGGCATGACTAGGCGTGGGCAGCCCCCAGCGGGGCTGCCGGGGACACGGGGGACAGGAGCTGCGCTCTGAAGCCACCCAGGTCAGCACCACGGAGCTGTAGCGGGGCGGTGGCCTGGGTGCTGCTGGGTAGCACCGCTGGGTCTGCACACAGACTGACCGCAAAAGCTTTTGTCATCGTCGGAAAGAAAAACGGGAGAATTGGGACTCACCGAGTGGTGTAGGGAGAGGAGCAGGACAAGAGGCGAGTTGGGCAAAGATGCTCTGCTACTGCTGCCGTCTCAACCAACAACAGCCAGCTGGGGCCGTCACCCTCCAACGCGTGGCTCTTGGCAGAGCCCAGGGCACCTGAACTGCAGTGTCCACCTGCTTCTCCTGCACGAGCCAGGATGACACCACAGCCCACGGCAAGACAGGAAACACTGACTTGGCAGAAGGGAACTGTGCCAGGACGTGATCACAGGGTCACAGAATCATTCAGGTTGGAAAAGCCCTCCAAGATCATCAAGTTCAACTGTTCTTCCACCAGTACCAAGGCCACCACTAGCCCGTGTCCCCAAGTGCCACATCCACACAGTGATGGCTGAATCTCTCCAGTGATGGCTACTCCACCACTGCCCTGGGCAGCTGTGCCAGGGCTGGACAACCTTTTCAAGGAAGAGCCATTCCCTAATATCCAGCCTAATCCTCCCCTGGAATGACCTGAGGCCATTTCCTCTGCCACGTCATGGGACCTCATTGCATCCCCCTCTGAGCTGTGTCCAAAAGACAACCGGAGATGGGAAGAGAAAATTCTGCCACTGTTTCCAAAAAGCTCCAGATCCGTAGTAAAAATTCTCCTGGAGTCCCTGGAATCGGGACTGCTCTCAGAGAAAGCTTTCTACTGTTAATATCATTACTGTGTTATTTAGTCAGAGACCTCTGACTGCAGCTGAGGCTGCCTTGGACACGAATGTGATGCTGGGAATATGGATCTGGCCAGGGGATGGAGCAGGGCATGTCTGAAGCTGACCCCATATCCATGTGCCAATACCAAATTACCAGGGTGACAGGGAACTGATGAAGTCATTAAGCCCAAGAAGAACCTCATTAAGGGAGTAATTTGTGGGAACTCGCGTTGTTTCTCACTGTGCTAAAGTAATCAGGATGGAATAACAGGTTGCACCAAGGGCTCTCCCGCCCCTGCCGCTAAGGAAAAGGATGAACAGCAGCACTGCCCAGATTTCCACAGCAGAGACCAAAAGGATGGGATGGGGTTGTGGTTTTGGGGTTTTTTTAAAGATCTCAATAATATCACCTCCCTTTCACAATTCCCCAAGCAGGGACAGAGGCTGTGCAGGTACCTAGACAGGACCCCCAGCCCCCAGGAGGCAGAGATTTGAGGATTTCAGTTCTCATCTGGATGGAACAACATCCCTCCAAAGGGGTAGCTAACCTTCAACTGCCAGTGCATCCTGCACGAACCACCATCCAGGGACCTCCTGAGCACATTATCTGCAGCTGAACGATAACTGATGGGTTCTCCTGCTCCCCTCCACACTCAGGAGCCACCACTTTTCCTTCCTCTCACCTGCCCACTGTCATTGCCAGGCAGTCAGCCAGGGCAAGCAGGAGGATGCTCAGAGGAAGGAGCAACAGCATTGAGAGAATGAATTGGTACAGCTGGAGGAAGCAGGCGGGTGCCCAGATGCACCTGGGGTTCGCAGGCGGGAGGCAGATCTTGGCTTGTGTCTGGTTTCTCCAGTTGTACCAATTTAGGCTAATAAAAGCCATTACCTCGCCTCACCAGCCCCACCTTTCTCCAGAACTGTGGAAATTGCAGCCCTCCTCGTTAGAAAGACAGAGCCCTGGAGGCAGTCAAAAGCAATTTCTCTTTCAAAGGAATCAGATAGGATGCCATTGCCCACCGGGGTCTCAAACCAATTGAATGATCCTCCCCAGCTGCTCCCACCGTGTCAGTGTGCTGCAGGCAAAAGCCTCCTGCTCAGCCCTGCATCCACCTGGACGCCTCCAGCTCGTGTCCAGGGCTCTTCAGAATCCCTTTGCAGGCATGAACGGAGTCCTGGACTGCTGGCGAGGCCACACGTGGGCTGCTCACCCCCTGCTGCCCTTCTGCTGATGGAGTGTCAGACAGGGATCAGTTCCAGGGCAGGACCTGGGGAGAAATCCCTACGATCACACAAAGCTGAGCTGCAGATCTGGCAGAAGAGGAACGAAGGTATCCAGAAGGAGCTGGAGACCATCCTTCAGCTCTCCACCCCTGCCCACCCTGGGGCAGACCCTCAGCAGGATGTGGTGGGTTTGGAGCTGGTTGATGGTGAGGACCCAGCCACGCTGGGATTTCAGGGTCCCACCAGGCTGGAAGTTCCTGCAGGGCTGGGATGTCCCGTGCTGTGGAGCAGCACATCTTGGAATTCACTCCAAGCTCCAGCATGAAGCTGAATACCAGCTTGGTATCTGCAGTTGTGAGGTACTCCTAAAATATGTGACGACCCCACTGATCTCTTCAAGCTGTCTTGGCCAGTGCCTCAGTGTCCCCTGAGAGCCAACCCCATGTTCAAGGCTGGGAGTGGCACAGTGGAGGGCAGTGTTTCCCACAGGAGCACGGGGAGGGATGGGGGACACAGGGGAGGTGGATGGAGCATCCCTGCCCCGGCACAGCCCCATCGAGGACACCTCCTTGTGTTGTGGGGGCCAACTGGGGACTGCCCAGGAGTGCTGGGAGCTGCAGGTTGGCCTGGGACTTCACCCACAACTCAGCCACCCCACAAGGCTCAGCCCCCACTTCTCCTGTCCTCACAGGGCCTTTTTGATCATCTGCCAAATTCCTAGCCTGCTGGAAAATGGGACTGCCATGGCCTGAAAGCAGGTTAAATGCTTTGAGTCATTACTTTCTAAAATGCCACCATGCTTGGGCAGAGCTTGGAGCCCAGGACACCGCAAAGAGAGTGGCTTTCCTCAGCTTCAGGTTTGCTGACTTAAAGAAAAATAGAATATTCCTGGGAAAAATGGGTGGCAAGCAGCACACCAGAGCATCTGGGCTGACATGGGCCTCGATCATCCCATTCTGGCAGCATCCCAGCAGGGATCTGGGGGCTGATTCAGCTTCTCCCCACCTAAAAACCAGCTCCTCCTGCCCCTCGTCTGGGCTGGGAACTGGGGACAAATCCTAATTCAGTCAAAGAACACTGGGAGATTCTGCCTGCCCAGGCTGAGCCCTGCTGTAGCCAGGCTGCTCGGAGGGAACTCTCTGTACTTTTATAAATATATATGTCTGTCTGTCTATAGCTGTATGAAATTAACGGGACCCCCAGGCCTCCCATCACACCTCCCACTACAGCAGCTGCTCCGTGTGTGATGGAGCTGAATCAGCTGGATCCATAACATCTCACTAAGTTCTTCAGCCACTATTTCCAGCTCCAACCCTCGGGACTTCTGCCTTACAGTGGCATTTCTGTACAGGAACCCTGCTTTCTAAAAATTAAAATAATAAAGTAAAATACAATCGAAGATAGGAAGCACTTTCCAGCTCTCCTGTGACTCCCAGGCATCAAAAATGAGCAGGGTCTGGCTCAGGAGAGTGGTCTGGGGAGTGATGAAACTACCTCTAAATTTACTCTTCCCTGTGAGGGGGTGAGGCTCTGCCAGAGGGTGCCCAGAGCAGCTGTGGCTGCTCCATCCCTGGCAGTGTCCAAGGCCAGGCTGGGTGGGGTTTGGAGCACCCTGGGATAGTGGAAGTGTCCCTGTGGATATGAGGATTTGAGACTTTCCTTATTTTTGCCCTGTTGTAATGGGAGAGGAACCAGGACTTCCGTTTGGGGAGGGGGCAGAAACACCCCCACATCACTACTTCAGCCCAATTCTCATCCCAAAGAGACCCAAGACAGGCTCCTACCAGGAGCCACAGCAGAGCACTGCATGTGCCAGTTTATCCTGGGATAAGCTGGTCAGGTACCAGCCTTACTGATGGGATTCAGGGAGAGACAGCCCAATTCAGTGACCAAACTGTCTCTTGCAGACCCATCATTAAACCCTACTACAGGCAGCTTGGCCATAATTAAAGCTCATTTCCTCTTCCAGGCAGTAAAGGAAGAACAAGAAAACAATCTCAGTATCCTCCAAACCCTCCTGAAGATGCAATTCCCTCCCTGCAAATCCTTCAGCACCACTGCATAGGCAGAATTTTTGTATCTAAATCAGCAACATATTAAAAAACATGGAAAAAAATCCCTGACAAACCCCGCAAACAACAGGCAAGGTGCTTTTATTCTGGGCTCAAAAGATCCTCACACCAACAGGCCTGATCCTCCATGGATGCTAAAGCCTTCAAATTCCACTTTCCCAGCTTTTGTCTGCAAATCAAAAGCCTTTTATGCACTTCCAATAGCAACAGATGGAGACCAGAGTGTGGGGCTGGAGCTGCCAGCTGGTGATGAGGGGGGATCTGGAGGTGTCAGCACTGGAAAACCACCACAAACTGAGGCTGGATCCTGACACAGCCAGGGGTCTGCTCCAGAGGACCCAAATTCCTCCTCCTCATCCTCAAAATGCCCCAAATTCACTCGGTGAGCACAAAACCTCATTAATGAGACATTTCCCTTTCCTCAATTAAGCAGCTTTCCTTCGCCCACCCTCTCCCTGCTGGGGGCTCATGCTTCCCCCAGATTCCAGCAGCTTCCCACTGAAGTGTCACTCTGGCTCCCAAGACAACGGCTGATTCATCACTTCTGAATATTTTAAATCTTACTGTTCTCCCCCAGCCCTTTTCCCTCCTGCTTCTTAAAAATACCAACAAGCTCCCCATTCACAAGGACATGTTTTCCCCTTTCCAGGAACAGGACCAGCCCTGGAGGATGGGTACAATCCCATCTCATTTGGGAATGATCTGGGTTTTCTCTGCACCTGCAGGAGCTGGAGCAGGGAATTGCAGGGAGCAGGGAATGGCTCCTGGCAGAATCCAACCCTGTGGTGACCACACAGTGGTGTCACCACTGATCCTGTTCCTGCTGCAAGGAATTGCCCCAACAGGGGAGATAGTTACAAAAACCTGCCAATGTTGGGGATAGGGAGGAGCTGGGAGCACTGGGATGTGGGATCTTGGCTCCCAGCTCCCCGGTAGCTGAGCCTGTTTTTGGACAAATGTTGCTGGGAATCAACAAGACAAAGAGCAGTTTCTCCATCAGGTTTCCAGCAGGTCACATTCCATTGAAGAGCATCAAATGGTGCCGCTCCCCAGGGAGCAGAATTAACCACAGGATTAGAGAGCACTTGCCCGTGGCTCAGCCTGCAGTGATGGCAAAATATAAGCTCGATCCTTTGCAATACAACGTTCCCCACTGGCCCACAGACCGGGAGGTGGGAATTGGCCCCATGGATTCCAGCCTAGCTCAGCTCCAGCTGGGAGCACGCAGCAGGGACATGCCGGCATCCTTCCAGCTGTGCCACGGGCTTGGCTGTGTCCCTGGCGACCCCGAGGCAGCGGGGTGACCCATCGGACAGGCGAGGATGAAGCGAGGGTGACAGAGACGACGGGACCCCCCCCCCGCCCGTTCGTGCCTCCCGTTCCGGCCGCCAGCGCCTTCTCCTGCTGCCACCTGGCGGCCACGTCCCCCCACTGCACCGAACACCCGCACACAGCTGGGACCGAGCCAGCGCCCCCAAAACCTGCCACCCATCCTGTCCCCAAAACCTGCACCCACCGCGACCGTCCCCAAAACCTGCCACCCATCCTGACTGTCCCCAAAACCTGCACCCACCGCGACTGTCCCCAAAAACTGCCACCCACCGCGACTGTCTCCAAAACCTGCCACCCATCCCGACTGTCCCCAAAACCTGCCACCCACGACTGTCCCCAAAAGCCGCCACCCACCCCGACTGTCCCCAGGCAGGTCCCATGGGAGAACTGCCCACCCCTCCAAAGCACAGCAAAAGCCTGGGTCTATCAAAACTCAGTTTATTCCAAATGTTAAAAGATGAGTTTTTTTGTCCTTTCTGCCTTGATTGATCAACCAAAATACATTTTCTTTTTTAAAAAATCCAACCCCTTCAGAACCATTGTATAATTCCAGATCCCTCCTCCCTGGCCACAACCCCCCCTCCTATTGCTATAATTTAGCTCTTTACAGACCCTTCCTCACTCCAGGTACCTGGGAGGCACCTCCCATGAGGAGAGGATGGAGCAGGCTGGGCACAGGAAGCAAGACCAGTCGATCAGGGAGGCAACGGGGAGGAGGAGCCCTGTTGATTCCAGCGACTCCATGCATAGCTGGGGTCTGGGTGTCTGCTCAGCAAGGCCCTCACAGCAAATGAAGCCCCTTCCTCAGCAAGCAAAAGAGGAAAAAAAATTAAAGTAACAGTGTTCCCACCCGTGGGATGGATTTGGCTGGGTTTCCAAAGGCAATGGCAAAGAGGGAGTGGCCAGGACTGCAAAAAGCAGCGCTGGAGGAGGCTGCTCCGTGGCCATGGGGAGAGGGGAACCTGCTCGTGCCTAACTGCCTGGGGGGGTTCAGTTTAGACACCTGAGGGATGGGAGGCAGGAGCCCCCCTTCCCTTTTCCAGCAGTCACAGTGTGCTAGGCATCATCCAGCAGCATTCTCCCTCACCTGGCAGAATATCCCCACAGTAGCCACACGCTCTGGATTAGAGGACAGAGCTTCCTGGGCACATTCCTGCTGGACTCAGATTGCCTGGAATGGGCTCAGAGGGGTTTGGTGGGTGGCAGCAGACAAACCCAGGCCAGAGAGGTACATTTAGGTGAAGGGGCTGGAGGAGCATCCAGATGTGGGGAACATGGGGACCTCAGGGAGACTGATACCCAAACCTGATTGCAGAGTGAAGAACAAGACACTTGGCTTTGCTGGGCCGGGAAATGTTAAAAACCAGATGAGAAGTGGAAATCCATCCAGGCACAGAACCAGGACCAGTTTAGGACCAAGCAGACCCAGGGAGCTGACAGAGCCCAGGGCACCGCGGGAAAACAGACAAATGCTTGCAGGGAGAACCCATGGGCACCCTGTTCAAGGCTCACAGGTGCTGCTGGGCCCAGCTCCATGAGTCTCCTGCCCTCCCCAGGTAATCGGCTCCCCAAGCCAGGCAGAAGTTGTGGGGGTCTGGGGTGCTGTGATCCTGCTGGGCTCGGCTGCGGCGTGGTTTCATCAGCTCTGCTCCTTGTCACTGACCAGCAGCACCGTGTGCTGCCCGCCGCTGGACACAGCCAGCACCCGCCGGTTCTCCAGCTGCTTCCCCGTCATCTCCACGGGGCTCCAGACATCGTCCTCCTCCCCGGTGCCCAGCTGGTAGTTAGTGCCCATTCCCCAGGCAAAGGCTCGTCCTGCAACAGAGGGGAAGCAAGCTTTGATCTCCAAGTGGATGCACAATGGGCAGGGGAGCCAGCACCCAAATCCAAGGGGACCTCACACCCAGGCAGTGAGATTCTATGAGTCCAAAACACAAGCAGGAGGAAGAGGAGGAGCACTTGCAACTCAAATGGATGTTCCATCAGAGAGCCAAGGAACTTCTATCCCTTTGGGGGAGAAAACTAAACCCACAGCACACTCCAAACCTTCCTTCCTGCAGACACTGCACACAGGCAGATGCAGCACCAGAGCACAGAGGTCTGGCATCAGCAGTCAGAGAAGAGACTGTCAGGCCAACGAGCCCCTCCTGGTCAACACCACAAGACCAACCCTGTCACCTCAGGCCCACAAACACATCTGAGCAGCCACTGCCCCGCTGCCGCCAGGTGATGGGCACCAGGACCGAGCTCCAGTCCCAGCCCAGCTGGCCAGCTGTGGTGATGGTGTGCAGGGCTGGATGGAGGGATGAGGAAGGTACAGAAGGCACTGTTCCCAAACCCTGGCAGGCACTCACCATCCCTGCTGACGGCGTAACCAACTGACGCTCCGCAGGCCACCGAGGTGATGCTGGGGAGCTCTGGGATAACTGTGGGTGCACTCTTCTCCTCTGCCCCTGTCCCAAGGCCCAGCCGGCCATACTCTGCCCTGCCCAGGCTGTAGGCTTTACCTAGAGCACAGCGGATACACACGAGAGGTGACTTGAGGCGGGGCAGAAGCTGCAGCAGGGCCAGAGCTGGACCCTCTTCCCAGACTCTTCCCAGGTCTGACTCCTACAGGAGCATCACTCCTCCATACCACATCCTGAGACCCATCCAGAAGGGGCAGGGTGGGATAGAGACCCTTCAGCTCCCCAAAATCAAAAAGGTGGATAGGTGCAAGAGCAGAGTTCACAACTGAGTTCACGTTCCCGTTGTCAGCTTCCCTTTGCTGCAATCTCACACCAACCTTGTTCCCTTGAACACTGAGAGCTTCAAGGGCTCCAGCACATCACCCTGATCCCAACAGACCCCCAACCAGCATGAGGGCCATGTGATCCCCCATCCTGCTCTATGTGTCACTCCACACTCTGTGTGACTCCCAGCCCACCTGTCACAGTGTCACTCACCCTCGGAGTCGACGCAGACTGTGTGGTGCTGCCCGCCAGAGAACCCAACCCAAGACTTGGTGGAGTTCTTGAAGCACGTGAGGTTCTGCGGGGAGAAGCAGGGCTCGGTGTCCTGGGTCCCTGCAGGGTGGGACGCACAAACCCGGGCGGATCAGGTCCACGGGCATGGACAGCCCAGGCCAGGCTCTAGCCCTGAGCCAGCCACCCTGGGGCTCACCCCACCTGGGACCAATACAGCCCCCCAGCACCAAAATCTGATTTTTACTCAAACCCAGCAGGCGCATGGGCTGGGACCTAAACCCAGAGCTATGCAGGGGGAGCCCCACCCTCATTTACAGCTCTGGTGCATTCAGTGTCTAGATTTTGGGGCATCCAGCAGCTTCCCCCAGCAGGCCAGGGCAGCAGTGGACTGGCAGGAGATCTGGAGAGAGACAGGTGAAGCTCACCCAGCTGGTGGTAGTTGGAGAGGCCAAATCCATAGATGTGTCCCTCACGTGTGACAGCGAAGGTGAAATACGCCCCGCAGAAAGCGTCCTGGAAGCGTATTTTGCCTCTTCTCCCTTTGCCTCTGACAGGGACAAGCTGGGGCACCAGCAGCCGCTCTGGGGCAGAAGACAAGGTGTTATATAAGGACTAAGGATTTACACCCTCCCTGCATCTAAGGATCTGGCTCACTGCACTTAGGCCACTGATTACACGTAAGCCCTTGAGCATCAGGGACTGGGGTCCCTTTGTTCCTCTGCAAAGGGCAGAGCTGGAGTCGAAGGATGCACCCCTGAGAATTAAATCCACTCACGCAGCCCTTTCCGTCCTCCTCGGTTGGCAAACAGTGCTGGCACTCTGCCCAGCTGGCCCTGCTCTCCACAGCCACACGTGAACAGGTCACCATCCACCGTCAGCATCACCAGGTGGTCATTTCCTGGGACAGGAAGGAAAGAGATGTCATGGAGAAGTCTTCAGCAAGCCCTAGGGGCTGAGATCCCACAGGTAAACCCCAGCTGTCCCAGCTTGTGGGGTTTACTACACTGGATACCTCAACACCAATTGTGCTACCACCTGAAACTCCAGGATCTCCCTCTTCCTGATCCCAGGAATTCCAAGCAGTTGTTCTGGGAAGGCAGTAAGGACACAGGTGTCCCTCAACTTCCCCCTGGGCGCTGGACAAGCTCCCTGGCTGCTGTGCTCAGCTCGCCAGGCCACATTAGAGAGCAAGTGCTCTGGCTCCAGGGGGTCACAGTTCAAGCCACTCTTGGAAGGCATTCTACATCAGACAGGTCAAATATTAACTCAGTATGTGAATCTTTTGGTGCTAACATGTCTGTTTGGGCTAAAAGGTCGAACATCTGTTCTCCGGAGAGTCAGAGATGAGCAAGTCAGACTTGGAGCAAGCCAAGAGGGAGGAAAAGGTCATGGACATCCCTCAAGGGTTGTGACAACCTCGTGTACCTGCCTGACCCTGCACACCCCAGGGCCCTGCTCACCTGAAACTATTTTAACAACAGGTGCATCAAGCTGGAGCAGCAAAGGAATGGAGCTCGTCTTCATGGGCTCCAGCAAGCCGATCACTCCATTGTTATCCTGAGGGGAGAGAAAGAGGCACGGGGATGAGCAGAGGAGCAGCAGCCACCAGCAGAGCTTCCAGCATCTGAGGAAGGAGCGTACCCGGAAGGAGCCCCAGACAAAGACCCTGCCGTCCTCAGTCAGCGCAGCTGTGTGGCTGTCCCCTGCTGACACCTGCACCACCTTCTCCTGCAGCTCCACCCGCCCTGGAGAGGTCTCAGACCCTTCAGCTGAGGTGTCGCGTCCCAGGGCACCTTCATCGTTGCAGCCAAAGGTGTAAATCTGCAGATTGGGCACAAGTGGTCAGGATGGAGCCCAGAGAGGCAACAGGCTGGGTATGAAGTCAGGGGACAGAGATTCACCAGGCTGAATTATCACAGAATCAGGGAATGGTCTGGGTTGGAAGAGACCTTAAAAGCTCACGTTAGTCCACCCCCTGCCATGGGCAGGAACACCTCCCACCAGATCAGGTTGCTCTAAACCGTGTTCAGCCTCGCCCTGAACACTCCCAAGGATGGGGCAGCCACAGTTTCCCTGTACCAGAGCCTCACCACCCTCACAGGGAAGAATTTCTTCCCAATATCGTATCTGAAATGGCACCCATCTACTCTCTGTCAGTGTGAAGCCATCTCCCCTTGTCCAAAGTCCCTCTCCAATTCTCTTGCAGGCTCCTTTCAGGTCCTCTGTTTGACCCCCTAAAATTCTGTGGTCCACGTGAAACCATGCTCACCCCAGAGCTGGAACAAGACGTGGGCAGAGCAGTGGCTGACTCCCACCCCCTGCTCCAGAACACATCCCAGAACTCACTGCACTCACCTTTCCCGTCTGGCTGAGGCACACCGTGTGCATCCCTCCAGCTTCCACCTGTACCACCATCTCCGGCAGCGTGACCAGAGCTGGCTTCTTCCTCTCCATGATGTCCTCACCCAGGCCCAGCTGGCCGACGTTACCCTGGCCCAGTGTCAGCACCAGCCCAGGCTGTGAGCGGTGTGAGGGGTGACTGACTGTGGGGTGGGAGGGGGACAAAGAACATGTGGGGGTACAAGTTTCCCTGTAAAAATCACCCACCCCTGGGAAAGTGGGAGGAAAATTCCCAGGGATTTTTTTTTTTTTTACCTTTAACTTTCTTCGTCTCAGGAGACTCTTCTTCTGGCACAGGATTCTTTGCAATGCGTTTTCCGGGCATCCTGGAATCTAAACGCCAAAAAGAGCCTGTAAGGGGTCACCCACCATGCTGTTCACTGTTCGTTCCACCTTAAAAAACCACCTGAGGGACTGGTAACTGAGCTGGGATTTGAACACCGATCCCTCCTCCTACTCTGGGAAAATGTGAAGTTTTCACTTGTGTGTTTTATCCATACTCCCTACCTCATGCAGATGTAAACCTCTCCAGATTTAACGTCCCGGCCGGCGAGAAGGAAGGGAAAAAGAGAGGAGAAGAGGGAAAACGAGGATGGGGGAAAGGGGAGAATCGGACCCGAGACGTGTTCCGGTCCTCACGCCCCCGTTCCGCATGGGCCGAGCACCGCCCCCCGCCCCTTCCCGCCGTTCGAATTCCCCGCGGCGCCGTCTCACGTGGGGCCGCGCAGGCCGCGGCCCGGCCCGGCCGCTCCTCCCGCCGTCTGCAGCTCTCCCTGTTGGCCGGCTGGCTGCGCCGAGGGCGGCCCGGGCCTCGCCGGGCCCCCCGCGCCCGTGTCGGTGTCCCCATCCCCGTCCTCCCTCGCTCCCTCCCGCCGCTCTCCCGGCGCGACCCCGCCGCGCTCCCTCACCGCCCGCCGGCCCCGCCGCGCTCCACTCTGCGCATGCGCGGCGTGGCGCGCCAGGGCTCCTCGGTGCGCAGCGCCCCCTGGCGGCCGGCGGCCCCGCGGCCCGGTGCGGTCACTGCGCGCAGGCGGGACGGGACACGGGGACAGGCGGGACGGGACGGAACGGGCACAGAAAGACACAGGACAGGTGCCACAAGGCAGGGCTCGCAGTTGGCAAAATGTTGGCCCCCGAGCAATAGACTCGTGTCAGTAACTCAGCCTGCTTCAAACGTCCAGAGGTGCCTCCAGCCTACAAGGCTGCAGCCTGCCGTGATGGAACAGAGCTGCTGCTGCGAAAAAAAAATGGTAATGTAACACACAGAAGGATCGTAACAGAATATCCAGCAAGTCTGAGCTCCCACCTTTTCCAGCAACCTACTGCTGCTTGATGTGGAAAATACTTCTCTTGAAACACAAACCAGAATAAACTTCTCAGGTTAAGTAGAAGAGAGCAAACTTCGTATTCTCCCTTCATCCAATGGGATGAATCACCCTTACTGCACTGTCTGCACTTGGCCTAACAGCCTTAACTTACAATTAAAATCAAGTTCCTAATTAAGATCTAGGCTGGTACACTAGCCTCCTAATCCCCAGGGGTCACCCACAGCCCATGTNACCTTTAACTTTCTTCGTCTCAGGAGACTCTTCTTCTGGCACAGGATTCTTTGCAATGCGTTTTCCGGGCATCCTGGAATCTAAACGCCAAAAAGAGCCTGTAAGGGGTCACCCACCATGCTGTTCACTGTTCGTTCCACCTTAAAAAACCACCTGAGGGACTGGTAACTGAGCTGGGATTTGAACACCGATCCCTCCTCCTACTCTGGGAAAATGTGAAGTTTTCACTTGTGTGTTTTATCCATACTCCCTACCTCATGCAGATGTAAACCTCTCCAGATTTAACGTCCCGGCCGGCGAGAAGGAAGGGAAAAAGAGAGGAGAAGAGGGAAAACGAGGATGGGGGAAAGGGGAGAATCGGACCCGAGACGTGTTCCGGTCCTCACGCCCCCGTTCCGCATGGGCCGAGCACCGCCCCCCGCCCCTTCCCGCCGTTCGAATTCCCCGCGGCGCCGTCTCACGTGGGGCCGCGCAGGCCGCGGCCCGGCCCGGCCGCTCCTCCCGCCGTCTGCAGCTCTCCCTGTTGGCCGGCTGGCTGCGCCGAGGGCGGCCCGGGCCTCGCCGGGCCCCCCGCGCCCGTGTCGGTGTCCCCATCCCCGTCCTCCCTCGCTCCCTCCCGCCGCTCTCCCGGCGCGACCCCGCCGCGCTCCCTCACCGCCCGCCGGCCCCGCCGCGCTCCACTCTGCGCATGCGCGGCGTGGCGCGCCAGGGCTCCTCGGTGCGCAGCGCCCCCTGGCGGCCGGCGGCCCCGCGGCCCGGTGCGGTCACTGCGCGCAGGCGGGACGGGACACGGGGACAGGCGGGACGGGACGGAACGGGCACAGAAAGACACAGGACAGGTGCCACAAGGCAGGGCTCGCAGTTGGCAAAATGTTGGCCCCCGAGCAATAGACTCGTGTCAGTAACTCAGCCTGCTTCAAACGTCCAGAGGTGCCTCCAGCCTACAAGGCTGCAGCCTGCCGTGATGGAACAGAGCTGCTGCTGCGAAAAAAAAATGGTAATGTAACACACAGAAGGATCGTAACAGAATATCCAGCAAGTCTGAGCTCCCACCTTTTCCAGCAACCTACTGCTGCTTGATGTGGAAAATACTTCTCTTGAAACACAAACCAGAATAAACTTCTCAGGTTAAGTAGAAGAGAGCAAACTTCGTATTCTCCCTTCATCCAATGGGATGAATCACCCTTACTGCACTGTCTGCACTTGGCCTAACAGCCTTAACTTACAATTAAAATCAAGTTCCTAATTAAGATCTAGGCTGGTACACTAGCCTCCTAATCCCCAGGGGTCACCCACAGCCCATGTGCTGTAAGAACCCTTCCAGGAGAGGAATCACCTTTGGGTATGCATCCCAGGCTCGTGTTGGCATTTGTTTGATGAGTAGATACGCAGCCATCCCGACCCTTTCCCTGGGGACCTCACGGCCAAAGCCCGGACATCCGGCCACCTGCTGGTGCCCGTTTCATCCCAGCCACACCAGCCCGTCCCCTAAACCCACCCACCAGCACCACTCCCCTTGCAAAGAGAACTATGTGTGATCCTCCTCCCTGCTCCCCCCCATCGAACCCACACCCCGGGGTAACAGACTTCATTAACCCATCTTGACTTAGCCCTTAAGGATATGAAGCGTTTCGTACCGGGAGATGATTGAAACCTGGACTGAAGGTACGTTCTGCTCCTAACCCAGCTTTAACAGTGTCACAGTGCATTTCTACACCCATTTTATTTTTTTGAGACACGTCAGTAGCACACAAGAATTACACTTCTACACAAGGCAGAGGCACCACCAGGACCATGAAGTTTTCCTTACTGTTCAGATCACTCGCCAAAAACACACCAAGCCAAAGCAAGTACAGTTTATTGAGTTGTCTGCTGTAGGGAGGTACAGATTTACAGATCCACATGATAGTCAGGGCTGTATTTCAGAGCCCTAAACACACAAACTGCTGCTTCCAGCCACATCCTATAATGCACCCACTTGCAGTGTCGCTTTCCCTGTAACAGCCTACCCCCCACAAGGTGGAATCCACGGGAAGGTTGTGAAGTGTAGTCCACGGAAGAGCACATACCTTTTACTTAGCCCACACCCTTCTCTTCCCCCCCCACCCCCAAGCATCCCCAGTTTAAAGCTTCCCAAAAGCAGCTCCTTCTTGCTGGACATACACCCTCCGTTTACCTTCCAGTTGCACTTCATCCGACCCCAGATCCCGTGGATTGCCTTTCCTTCCCGAGCAGCTTACTCCTAACATGCTTAACTCCAGGGCCTGCTCTACAAAATCCAGGAAGTGCACATCCCACCAAGGAACCCGGGACACAAATTATTTTCCGTGCTTCCAGCACGTGCTTTGAAAGGCCCCTAAATTCACACATCCCCGGAGCTACATTTTGATTACACATAATGCACTAACAGGACTTGGGCAACCACCTAATTTGGGCAGACTCTTTAATATACTCACCCTTTCGTACCAGATTTTTCTTTGTCATTTCATCCCAGCACTTTTTGCAGTATTTTAGGAAATATCTTTTTTCTCTGCTCTTTTCTTGTGTTGCACATTACACAAATACACTTGCAAGTTTAGTCATCAAATTTATTTATCTCCAAACGTCTTTTCTTTCAGCTAAGAGTCACTAGGTTTTTGGGGGGTTTTCTCCTTTTAAGACTTAGTAATAATTTCTTTACCGTATCTATTCAAATTCGAAAACAATCGTAGAAGCTAGGAGCCTGCAATCTCAACTTTCATTACCACCATCTATATCGTCTGGATTGGAATTTTATCATTAAGCCGATCCAATTATTGTATAAACATCTTCAAAACAGCTTAAACTTATTTGAAATTTAAGGTTTAATTTCAAGGAAAAGGACGAAACCACACACAATATTACATTTTAAACGCGGTTATTACCTCCAAAAATCGTGCTTCACCTGAACTTTTTCAGTTCTGGTACTGAAAATAAAAAAAAAAGGTACTTTAGGGATTTACTCAGTAGCTAGTTTTTTTGTTTCTCCCTCCCAGCCCGGCACGTGCTCCCCATCCCACCCCGCGTGTCAGTGTTTCCTGCATGGTTTGTCTCCTCTGTCATGGCCCAAGGGCTCAGAGAAGCAGTAGGAATATGCAGGCTGCAGGCTCAGGGCCCGGCTTGTTCTCCGACGTCGTGGAAGGGGACTGTACGTCACGGGCCCGAGGGCCTGCGCTCCCGTGCGCCACACGGACAGAGCCGAGAGAGAGCGACTTCTCCGGATATCCACGTCGGACCTTTGTTTTAAACATTCATGACCACCTTGATCCCCGCCAGCCCCTCCGCGTCCCCGCTCCGCCGACCACGCGGCGTGGCCACACGACGGATACTCACGCTGGAGAGAGCTGGACAAATCAAGTAAAACAGGCTTTGGCGGAACCTGTAGGAAAAAGAAATGCCTGAGGGGTGGCTGAGGTGGCGCGGGATGTCCCCGCAGCACCCACAGCTACATGAAAGTCACGGCGTATTTTAGCGTAAGAATAGGGATGCAGCGGGCACCCACTGATAGCGGGGTGCTACGCGACCGCTAGGCCTTCACGGCACAACATGATAAAAGGCAAAAAGTCGAGTGCACCGTACCTGCACGTTCCGCCGCTGCCCAGGATGAAAGAGGCCTAGCCCCGGCGCGCGGCGATTTTTATAGAGCGCGGGGCGGAGCTAAACTGCGCACGCGCGTCCCGCGTGAGAGGCGGGGACAAACCGAATATGGGCAGAGGCTCCGGGTCAACCCTCGGGGAAGGGGCGGGGCCAGCGGCGCCTGCGCCGTAGCTGGGGGCGGCTCGCACACGCGCAGTCGGAAGGGCGCGAAAACCGCGGCCTGAGGGGAGGCGCCGCCATAGCTGAGCCGCCCTCCGCCCCCCGCAGGAGCCGCCGGGCACGCCCCTACTGAGATCAGTTGAAAAGACACGATCACACAAGCAGGGGTTAAAAAAAAAATCTAAAATACTTTTATTTAATAATTAAAATCTGTTGCTGAGGAGACTGATATACAATGCAATGGCGGCTGTACAGGGGATGCTGTGAGGGAAGAGCCCCAGCAGATGCTGGGCCAGGCCGGCCTGTTGCCACATCGAGCTGTGAACAAGACGAAGTTCTACTCTCCCTCCCCACCCCCAGACCCCCGCACAAGTGGCATCTCACATGTAGTTTAGTTTTGTGCATAATACAGCAGTAGCCCTACCAGACTTTTTTTTTTAACCCGCATTGAGGAAGAATTTTTCTCTCAGAAAAGAAATACCGTCTTTTTAAGGTCACTTTTTAAACCTATTCTTCCCCTCCTTTCGACCCACACAGTGAAATTATCAAGTTTCCAGTAGGTTTAGCTGTAAAAATGAGAAAAAGGCAAGCTGCAACCCTGATTTGGGAGAGTAAAAAATATCTGAGAGAAAGCCACAGTAAAAAGGACTGACTACTCTCACAGTTTCCCCAAATTAAAAAGTTTTTAAAAGGCAACAGTCATTTTTCCTGGTTCTGTAATTTGTTAAACAAGCCTAGATATCTCAAGATCTGTTATTAAGATCACAGCAAGTGTGAGAGAGTGCAGAGCAAACGTTTTATACATATGTGGGGTTGGGGTTTTTTGTTTGGTTTTTGTTTTTTTTTTTTTACAAAAAGATGCAGCATATGTTAATACCTATACAATTCCCTTCCAGGACAACAAACTGTTGGTCAGTAGTGATTCAGGGCATTAAGGACATGACAGGAACAAGCAAAACCCCCCCAAAATAACGAGTGCCATGTCAGTTGTGTGCCAGGGTTCTCTGTACACAGCTAATATACACATACACATGCTTCAGAGCACATGCTCTCCTCAGTTTCCCAACATTAGAGCTGCCTTTTTTTTTTTTTTTTTTGCTCCCTTCCTCATGGAAAGGAGGAGGAAATGAGGAATTGCACTCCCAAGACAAGTCTGTACAACTTGGGAAGGAAGGGGTCATTCCCCTGGGCACGGTCTCCTGGCAGAGTCACATTGCTGAGCCACACGAGGTATAGTGTCAGTTCCAGCCTGATGGCATGAGAGATGTGTTTCTTCCAGTGAAATGCTACATTCAGACAGGATTCCCTTCCCTGGCCAAAAGCCCTTTTCTGGGTATGTTTGGAAGGCAAATCTTGGAAGAGCTGAGGTTCCATCCTCGCTGTATTGCCTAGGAGAGGGATGAGAACTTCCAGCCCTCTCGGGTTTCTTGCTCCCTCCTTGGAATATTATGGTCGATGGTATCTGAAAGCCAAGGGAAAAATCTGAGTGTTATCCTTGGAGCTCAGGTTAAATGGTTACTTGGGCACTACAGATGGCCAAAGAGTAAATTGAATTATCTCAGAACTGTCAGACCTCAGGGAAGCAGTTAACTCAACTTTGCCACACAGAGCTGGAAGGAAAGGAATCACTTGGGCCACGATCCAGAGGTGACTACACAGATTAGATCCAAGATAACTCATTAGCAAGGTGTTTTGTGGCTGTGGCTGCACATCTCCAGCCCCAGAAAAGCTCATTCCAGCTGCAGCTTCACACTAATTTCAGATACACCTAAAACTAGACACTGGTCACTGAGTCTCCAGGGTGAAAGTCCCAGTTTAAGGAAAAACAACCCACTTTGTCTGCTNCAAACTAGACACTGGCCACTGAGTCTCCAGGGTGAAAAACAACCCACTTTGTCTGCTACTGCTCCAGTCACCCCCCAGGACCGAGACAGAACGGGACATTCGATCTCCAACTGCCACACAAGTAATTTTTCTAAGGTTTTAGTGTTTTGCCACTAAGCACTGTCCTTGCAGCACAGCTCTGAAAGACAAAAACTCATAACACATTCTCACCTGGTGAACTGCTTGCTCTCCTCATGCACTTCCATTTCACAGCTCTTAAACTCATTCAGCTCCTTCCTGATGGCTGCCTGCACAGAGAGGGAGATATTTTTGTAAGGGACTCAGATTGCAGCAGCCACCCCTGCTTTCACAGTCCATTAACACCAAGCTGAATTTAATCTGCCCCTCCCCATGAGAGCTGGGCACTCCCCAGAGGTGGCCGGGGAGGACAAGGACAGAAGGTTCCCTGCCAGCTTCTTGAGCCTGCAGGGAACTGCATTGCTATGACCAATACCCAGTATCCTTGCTGTGTCCAGAAAAGAGAATGGGGCTGGGGAAGGGTCTGGAGCACCAGGAGCAGCTGAGCAAGGTGGGGCAGAAGAGGCTGGAGAAAAGAAGGCTCAGGGGGACCTTCTTGCTCTCTCCAGCTCCCTGACAGGAGGGCTAGGACAGCGGGGCTCAGTCGCTTCTCCCAGGGAACAAGGGACAGAACAAGGTGAAACAGCCTCAGGTTGAGCCAGAGAAAGTTTAGGTGAGATACAAGGAACAATTTCTTCATGGAAAGGGCTGCAGTAGGATGATCATCCCTGAAAGTGCTCAAAAATGTGCAGATGGGGCACCTGGGGACATGGTTCAGTGGTGATTGTGGTGATGCAGGGTAAACAGTTGGGCTCCATGATCTTCAAGGGCTTTCTCAACCTTAACAATTCCATTCTTTTATGATTCTTACATCACTCAGAAGCTGAGGCAGAGCCACATTGGCCTTCAGACTGCGCCCACCTGGGCTCCACCTTGCCATGAGGAAGCAGAGCTGGGACAGCACATGCAAGTGAAGGGACACAGGTGGGGTAGCAGAGGGAAAGACGAAGAGGTGAAGCCAGAGGAACAGAGCAAATCTCCTCGGCTCACACCCTTTTGCATGGAACACCCTGGTCTGGCTCCCCTTCCCATCTGGGGCCAGGACACTCTCAGTTACCTTGTCAGCTGGTGTCAGCTTTGTCCATGGCTTATCTGCTCGCCGGTCGTAGTCTTGAGCATCTGTTACTTCCACATATTCATTAAACCTCAGGATCTTCCTGGCCTGCAGCTCTGCCACTGTAGGCCTTTGGCTAAGCTGAACACCAGTAGTAACAAAGGAGGTTAGTCTGAGCCGTGTCCACAAAGCAGATCCAGGACTAAGCACCCCATGCAAAATTAAAACCAGTTCCCTCACTCTTGCTTAACCACAGACACCACCAGATCCTGCTCGAAGCCTGCACAGGAATAGGTAAAGCCCTTACAGACTGGATACTCCCACTGGGACCACAAAGCCAGGCTAGGGCACAACCCGGGCCACGCTGTCATGGAGAAGGGCACTGAGGGGTGTGGGAACAGCTGCTACAAGGGTGAGCCCTGCGTGACCCCTCTGAACACAGCTTCAGCAATGGCAGCACTCACACTTCACACCCACAGGCCTTGGGGAAGCTTTTCTCAGCCATGAGTAACAATCACAAGTAACTTGGATGTAACAGCTAAAAGCAGCTGTAACTCTGCTCAGCTCCCACACTACTGTTACTTTAGAAATGGATTTTAGGGAGCCTGGAGTGAAGTCCTGGCTGCTGAAGCACTCTGTTAAAGCAGCCAGGCCAGCAAACCTTTCAAGTGTCAGGTGCCAAATTTAACTCTCATCTCGCTTGTTCCACTCGCTGCCAGCTCGGATCTGTCACTGACAAACATGGCCCTAGTGCCAACGGCTCACCGTGGGCGCCAGTCCGCATTCCAAAGTCACTGCAGCGCGAGGGCACTGGGGACACTTACACAAGAGCCCTGTGACTTCCCCCACAGCACGGTCCCCACAGCGTGCTCAGCAGCCCTGCCAGGTGGCCGGCACCGTGGGGGCCTGCAGTACCTTTCTGGTGAGCCGGCGCTTGATCTCGCGCTTCTCAGCCTGACGGTCAGCTTCATTTTTCGCTGCCAAGGGGAAAAAAACATTTCTCATGTAAGCATCAGGCTTTGAAAAGTGCTTTCTAGGCTTGAACAAAGGAGAGTATTGACCTGGATCAGATTATCTACAGATCTAAAGGCTTAGGACAGGCAGAGAGGGCAGTACAACTCAATACCCTGTGTCACATCCTGAACTGGCAGGGGCAAATATGCCCCTTACACAGCACCAATGAGTCATTCGTGTCAGAGATTAATGGCCATATTGCCAAAATACATCCAAGCCACTGTGCAGCTTGCTTCTTCACAAAGCTATTATAGTTTAAAAGAAAGTAACAGCACAGATAAATATTTTAAATGGAAACTTCCTGAACTGACATTCCCATTTCCTCGAGATGTTTATTTAAAACTTTTGCAGAACAAGATACAGCCAAGAAAAACAGTTCTGACTTCATGATGCACTGCTGCTTTAGAGATCATGCAAGGCAATGCTGCAATGTCTGGAACACAAATAAAAGTCCAGCCCAAACAAAAATACCTTTAACAGTCCTTGCTGTGTAACAGCAGAGTCTGAACCAGCCCACACACTCTTCTCTGAGGTGGCAGGCATGGGACAGCTATTCTGTCCATAATCATATGATCCCAGAATGGGTTTGGTTGGAAGAGACCTCAGTGATCACCCAGTTCTACCCCCTGCCATGGGCAGGGACATTTTCCACCATCCCAAATTGCTCCAAGCCCTGTCCAGCCTGGCCTTGGGCACTGCCAGGGACGGGGCAGCCACAGCTTCTCTGGGCAACCTGTGCCAAGGACCTCACCACCCTCACAGGGAAGAATTTGTTCCTAACATCTAAATCTCTTTCAATTTAAAACCATCCCCACCTAATAAATTAAGATGTTAAAAGTATTTCTCAGGACCACCAGAGAAGTGCTACTCACGCTGAAGTATGTTCCTTTGTTCCAGTTCTTCTGCAGTTGGTCTCTGACTCAGTCGCCTGAAGAGAAGTGTGACAAGTGCAGACTGTTGTATCTGGTCACTCATCAGTGGCAGATGAAGAATAAAACTGCCTGGTTTCAGTGCACTAGACAGCCTCCTTCACACTCCTCACTCACCACTGAGGATGACTGCTGCCCTGTTTTACACTATGCTCTGCTCAAACAGCTGCTCAGCCACTGGCCCAGCTTTGGGAAGGGCTATGGGCTCTCCAGCTCAGAAGCAGCTTTGCCAGGAGCTCAGACAGCAGAGCCTGGACTGTCACCAGTCCCAGCTTCATCCACCACCAGCACCCACACTGCATCCATCCACACCTTTTTATACCATCTGTGTTTTACATGTCTGTAATCCTTGAGATCTTCCCCTCTCAGTCCATTTAACCTCTGGAAACAGGGGCCTGTCAGGGGGATATTGTTCAAGTCCAGGAGGAACTCCCAACTTTTTTAATGGAGGAGGAACAGCAACAGTCAAGCTCCCACAGCCCTGCTCCAGCTGCCGTGCCCAACCACTCACCCTATTCCAGCACAAGGTGCTTGGACAAGGCACCAACTTTGTCTAATCCCACTCTGCACACCGTGTGCCAGCAGCTCACACTGATCAGCATCATTGTCTGTACCTGATCAGCGTTGTCCCAATCTGGTGACGGATTTCGTTCCACTCCTCCTTGCTCTTCCGAGGGAAGACGATCTTCTCCTCCTGTGGTGTGGTTGTGTTCCCCAGCTTTATAGCCAGCGTGTCTTTCCTCTTCACTTTGTTGGCCAGTGTGCCTGTGGGGAGGGAGAGCAACAGGATGCAGCTCAAGGCTGCCATGGCAATCTCAGCCCTGTGCCCCTGCGAGCTGTGCTCTCCCTGAGCAGAGCTGTCCTCTCTCCTTGCACTTCCCAAGCTCTGCACTCACTGCACAGCTGCAGCAGCAGCCAGCACTTGTGTGACACCACACACTCACCTAATGCTGTCCTACCTGAGGGGCTGGGACAGCACAGGCTGTCACAGGAGCCATCTCCAACTGAAGGGGTGCACTCAGCAGGTGAGTGCACAGGTTTGGCTGCAGAGCCTTGGGAAAAGCAAGGCAGAGGACACGTGCTACATCATGCAACCAAGAACCAGCTGCTTTAAGTGCTGTGGGAACCAGCACCTTGATCCAGATCTCAGTGCAGCCAGGCACGAGTTCAGCAGAGCAATAAAAAAGCCACCTGCAATGTCAAAGCCTTACTGTTATGGCTTTCATCTTCTTCCTCATCCTCATCATCTTTATACAGGATGGGCCCCTCCGAGTCAGAGTCGCTCATCCCTTCGTCTCCTTCCTGCTCCTCTGGGAGGATCGGGGGCACCAGTTTGGGGATGACTGTGACAGATGGCACATCTCCAATATACACACGAGGACCCGAATTCTGTTCCTCTTCCTGGTCATCTTCTTCCTCTTCCTCATCGTCTGGACTAACAAGAAGCATGCTATTACACCTCTGAACGCGCGGCATGGGGGCTGCAGAATATCCCTGGAGTCAAAACGTCCTTAGCTCTCCTCAGGGAAGCCCCAAAACCAGAGGTGCAAGAGCCACCACAGGATCCTGCACTGTCCCCCCTCTTCAAAGCACAGGGAGCTCTGCCTGAGGAAATGACAGAGGCAGGTTCTGCAAAACTAAACAGGCCTCTGACCCCACTACTCTGTGACCTGGAGATTCAGCTCTGCTATAACACAAGACACTTTTCCCTGCTTGTGTTTAGCAAAATGAAAGGCTAAGGAAGGCCACAGATGGATGGAATCCAGGATCTTGTTTGGTCTTGGTGCAGTTACAGACAGTCCAGGCCTGGATTCCTGGCATCAGCGTGTGTTTGTAGCCTGGAACCCATTTCCCTTGGTGGGCAATAAAATCCCCAAACCAGGGGTAATTTCATGAGGAAGATGCTCTGGCTCTTAAGAGGCTGAAACACAGATTTGGCCAACAGGGAAGACGGATTCAGCAGAGACCTAAGCCCTGCCCAGAGCCGTCCCCACCATCACAGCACTGCAGGAGCTGGGAGAGCTGGCACACGTACAAGGAGGTACTCACACTTTGAGCATCTCGATGGTGACAGGCAGGGATCTCGTCCTGCCCAGGGTGCCGTTGTCTTCTCCGAAGCCATCATTCTCAAAGAGCAGTGAGTGAGCCCTGTGGGACCCCTCAGGAGGTGGGGTGACAGGCAGAGGGCTGGCCAGAGCCTGCTGGATACGAATGTGCAGTGGGATTTGGGGCAGGCGAGGCAGCACGTGGCCTTCGCCAAACCCTTGCTCTGCCGTCCTCTTCGACACTTCCACCGACCTGAAGTCTTCAGGGGGAGGAGGAGGAGTAGTCTCCTTGGGCAGGTCCAGGGAGCACGGTGGGTCTAGGGCAGGGGGGGAGGCGGGCAGGGCCACACGTGGGGGGTCAGGGGGTACGTGGCTGGGCAGCGGCGGCGAGGGCGAAGGCAGGGGATAAGCTGAGGCCACGTGCAGTGGAACCGGTGCGGGGCGACTCGCTGTCACTGTCCTGTCATTTGGGGCCTTGGAGGTGACAGGCTCTGACGTGCTGGTAGGCAGGAGGCCTCTCTTCGGGGGGAGAGGAGGGGAAGGCTTGGACAAGGCAGTGCCACTGGTCATTACTTGGGAAAGTTCAGCTGAAAACAAAAACCACAAAAGCCACAATGTTTAACAGGGTATTTTCCAGATAACCTTCACCAGTGTGGAAAAAGCACAGCAATGCACTCAGAGCCTTGGACTAAGCCCTCTCTGCTACTTTTTAATGGAGTGTCATACCAGAAATAGCCAGGTTGGAAGGCTCTAGTTTGTCTTTCCAGCAGCAGAGGTAAGACTTGGGAGAACAGCCAAAAACAAGCAGGTAGAGACAGGTTTGTGCATCCTGCTGCTTCAGTGAGAGAGAAATGGCACCAGCCCTTGAAAGACAGCACAGGAGCCTGCCCAGGAATGCAGTTATGTGGGCACTTTATGGCTGTATTTACAGATAAAAGGAATCCAAGATATCCAGGACACCCCAGACTCCAGTTGTGTTAACGGCTCCCCTGCACATTAAAGAACTTCTTGGGAAGACTCAGAAAGTTGTAAAGACTTTACAACTTTTTTGCTCAGAGGCAAAAATCAGCACAGCTGCAGGCAACAGTGTGCTCTCCCCACTTGTACTCATCCATCAGATCCAGCCCAAGAACATCCCACTGCCACCAACTACTCAGGATGAGGTTCTGCTTTACTCCCTCTAAACTCTGTTGCTTAAGCCCCATACAAACTCATCTGCCACTACAAAGTAACTAGAAAAACCTCCAAAAATACCTAAAGCCTTTAGTCTAAATATTTTCTGTTTGATGGAGAAGAGAGGAAGAAATAGAGACATGAGAAATGCCTGCAGTGGGCAGTCAGAGGATCCTCAAACCCCGCTCTGTTCCTAGGGAAATGGCACCAGTAAAGACTGCTCTTGCTTTAGGAGTTGGCAGCTTTTAGCATCCGTGTCTCCATGGCTTCTGGGGCTTGTAGAGACTTTGCCTAAAGCGGCTGAGACCTGCTGCACATTTCCCTGGAGCAGGTGACAGTGACACATGGATGTCCCCAGAACAGAGCTGGTGGAATCCGCAGCACAGACACCACGAGAGGGTGCTGCAAGTGGGAGAGTTTCCCCAGATAAGGCCACATAACTGGAGAGAGGTGGGCACATTTTTGAGATGTTTAGCATTTTTAGACTTTCCCCTTGTAGAATAAGAGCCAGATTGTGCAAAACACAGAGTGCCCTCAGCTCCTGCCCAAGGGACTCCAGTGTCTCCTGAGCAGTGCTCCAAGCCTGGCAGCACCAGGCTTGAGGCACCTCTGGGTAAGAGCAAAATTTGAAAGAGAGCGAGGAGCTGGCAGAAGGAAGCTGCTGCTTGAGACACCAGAACTGCTCAGGGGATGAGCATCTTGGGGACAGACAAAGGGGTGACCTGTACAGTAACACCCTCCCCTGCCTCAGGCTGTAACAGTGGCAGGACACCCCTGCAGTCAGAGCGGGCACCAAAGACCCGTGGAGAGCTCACAAAGCCAGTTCCACTCCTGCTGTCCAACAACAGTGACAACACAAGGCTCACACAGCACCGCAGCTCCAGCTCCATCATGGCACACCAGAGGGCTGTGGAGCCTCCTCTACATCTGCGTTCATACCCAGGAGACGAGAGAGAACTGCCTGTTCTCTCCTCCCCTGCACACCCTGCAGGTGCTCCCAGCCCAGCCCATGCTGTTGGGAAGAGGCAGGATGGCTCCAAACACGTTGGATACACTGCTGTTTCCAGCCACAGTTTTTGTTCCACAAGTACCTCCTGCAATTAGTGCTGGGGCTTTTCAAATGCCACCTTGCAGCGTGTGCAAGCAGCTTAAAGAAAACAAGAAGGTATTTCATGGAGTGCTCAAGCATGGTCAGGCTAATCAAGCTGGTCTGGCACATGGGGCTTGTTAATACCATACCAAGGTCATTTGCAAAACTTGCCAGAGCAAGGTGAGCCCCAAGCAGAGCAGAGCCATCTGTCCACACCGAAAGCAGTGGCCCAGGATATTCAGATGGCAACTTGCACATCCAGCACTGCTTCTCAAACCACACCTGGGTAACACCTCCAGTTTCTGTGATAACAGTGCACACCTGTCAGACTGATCTTCCCAGGAGCCTCCCTCCTGATCTGTGCTAACTTCTGCTAACCCTGTCCAAAGATTAGGAGGTGTCTGTGAAAGCATTGCCTGAAATGCCAACAGGCCATTGCAGCATGGAATTCAGGCCAATGCTGCATCTTTAAGATCCCCAGAGCTCCCACAGAGAACAGAGACCAAATGAGCTTTAAGAAACTCTGGCCAAACGTTCTTAGAAAAGTTACAGAGATCAAAACATTTAATTCTCTAAACGGGGAGATTGAGTTCAAATTACAGTTGAGCTGATGTATCCACGGGACAAGACACAGGGACAAGACTGATGTCAATAGCCCAGACACAGACCTTAGAGGAGGTGCCCGAGTATAACCAGGGAAGTCTGAATTATCCCTGCCAGCTCCTGGTCTCTGCTCTAAGTAGAAACCACATGGCCTGGCAGTGACAGCCACACAGACATTGTTTGGTGTGATGTGGATTTTTTGCGTTTGTTGGTTGGTTTGGTTTTTTTTTCCCCGAGAGCAGCTGAAAGAAGGAATTGTCACTAACCACACACTCACAAAGCAAAACCTCATCCACCATTCCCCAACCCCAGCTGAATCCCAGCCCCTAGTGAAGCATCAACATTCAGACACTGTCTTAGAGTTGACAGAGAACAGGCAGGCAGGGACTCCTTCCTGCAGGTAGCTGTTGGGAACAGACTGGACAGCTCATGGCAGAAGACTCCAGTAATTACACTGTTCCCAGAACGTGTCCTGGCTAAACACTGGCAGACCTGAGTCCAAACTGGACTGCGTTCAGGAAAGATGGTCAGACATTATGGTACAACTAATATCCTTCCCTTATGAAGGGCAGTGGCTCCAGAACATCTCAGGGTACAAAAAGCAGCTTATGGGGTCACTTACCTATTAGTGAGTTGCTATTTCTGTTGACAGGTTTGGGAGGGGGGATGGGAGGCTGCTTGGCAGGAGCTGTGCTGGTTGTACTGGTGGGAGCAGTAGTGTTGGCACTGGCAGGGGCAGGGAGCAGAGTCCTGGGGGCTGGGGAAGGGGCAGCTGTGGAATTGACTGTCTTTGCTGCTGTGGGGGCTGTGCTGAAAGGGGCAGTTCTTGCAGTGCTGCTGGCAGGTGTTGGATCCTTTGCCTGCACTTCGTTTGCCTCCTGGGAAGTGGAGGGAGGTCTTTTTGGAGGAAGCAGAAGTTGTCTGGGAACAGGTGGCTCCTGAGGTGGCTCCAGTTCGGGCCCAGGGTGGCTGCTGGAGGAGCCTGCAAAGAGAGGCAGCTCAGTTTAAGGCCTGCTGAGGGTGGGAAGGACCAGATGAGAATTCAAAACTGGTTACAGGAGAATGGGAAGCTCTGATTTTGCACAAATCTGGTTTCTTACCCTGCCTCTTCTTTGGTTCCTCCACTGGAGCAGGCTTCCTAAGGCTGGATGGCTTTGTAGCCTCTTCCTCCTGGCTGGGCAGGTTACAGACCCCGGGGCCCCCAATGGGGACAGTGTGGCCATTCTTCAGTGCAGGTGGGTTCAGCTTCTCTGGCTCTTCACCATCTGCAAGGGGATGGGAGGAGAGAGAAGCAAAGAGAACACACTCAGAAGGCAGGGGAGAGGAGAGGTGGCTGAGCTGACTCAACCACCACAGAGCCACACCAACTTCTTTCTGGCTTCTGAAACAGCTGGTCTTCAGTGGCCTTCTGCACAGGACAGCACAGCAACCCCAGCAGCTGGAGCTGAGAGCCCCTGATGTCGTTATCAACGAGTAAATCACACAGCACTGCATGCCATCATGGGTTTTTCTTCTGCCTGGGCTGCCCTTCCTCCTGTGTTACAGATTGGTGTGCCCAGTGCTGTGCTGCAGCACAAGGAAGTTGTAACTGAAGTCTTAAATCTCCAGCAGCTTTTGTGTCCACCCTCCATCACGGAGCAGTCACCAATTCCCTGCTGCAATGCAGATTCCAACATGAGCCCAGTCAACTACAGCACGTGCAATCATAGACTTTCATCAAGATTAGTGGAAGCACCTCTGTTTTCCTTGTTTCTACCCTGAATTTGGCACAAAAATTGCTGTTCAACCCAAAACGTCCGCAAGGCATATTTCCTCCCTTTACCTTGGTTTTAATCAGATGTAATGACACAGCTCTAGAATTTGATGTAGGTCACTTTGACTGTTTCTGCTTTTACAGATTCTAGCATGGAGGTTCCCAGTGTTAGACACAAGACCTCTTTTTGGAGAAACCCCATCCAATCCAACCCATGCTTTCCAGGGTCCTGAAACTCCTAATCCCCATGAGGAAATACTCCACCATTCTCTGTAACTGCCCTGACAGGACAAATTTTTGACAGTCTTACTCTCAAAAAAAGACTCAGCATCCACCTCTAAGGGGAAATTCCCATTTTGACTGATTTTCAACTCAAGGAAACTTGAATAAATACATCACTCATTTGATTAAAAATCTTTTTCAATTCAGTCTGCCATCTCTGAAGGAATTGGAGTGTGTGGCATCCAGGCCCTCCAGGTACTAGACCCCAGCACACTCTGGTGCTCTGATTTTTGATCATTTATTCCACTGCCCTCCTCACCTTTCCTCTCCCTCTGAAGTATTACCTCCCCTTCCCTAACCTGGTGTTATTCAGAAGCTTCTCAGGATTTCTTTTCCACAAGAAAGAGCCTTGGTTGCTGTGAGGAGCTGGCAAACAGCCCTGCCTTGCTCACTCACTGCCCTTCTCTGAAGTGCAGCAGGCACACACTGCAACAAGAGCAAGTTTCCTCCCAGCTAGGGCTGAAACTCAAGGGAAGAGCCAAAGATTTTTATGGCAGCAACTGCCTCCAAAGTTTTCACCAAGGGAGACAGGAACAGCATGATCCAGCTCTCCTCACCACTCAACCCTGACTGCCCTTCTCTGGTAGGGAGCTGCAGCTCTTGATGGTCTCTCACAACATCTCACCCTCAACTTCACCTCCAGTGCCCTTCTTCAAGGCCAAGAGAATCCAATGGCATGTTCTTTCCTTACTCTGGGCACAGCACCCACCTCCAGGAGCCCACAGCCTGCTGACCTCCCACCCAAGAACAGCAAGGCCACCTCTCCTGGCTTCTCCTCCACTTACACCTCTTTCAGCTCTACTCCTCTCTTCCTCATCTCAAAGGGTTTCCAGCATCTTTGCCCCCTAAAAACTCACCTAAGAAAATTAACTGACCTCATACAAGCAGGTTTGAAAACTGCAAACAAACACAATAACCCACTCACACATCTTATGACTGCCCAAGTATCTTAAACTCCCAGAGGGATTTAGATAATGCACCTCTAATCTACCCCTCCTGCCAACACTGACTGCTCCCTCATGCTGGGGATTTGCACTTTGTCCAGATTACACCCATCTTCTGGTTCTAAAACCAGGGCAGATGTCTCAAGAAAATAATTCCAGTTCTTAGCCAGGCTTCTGTTACATCTGTACAGCATGGAAGATCTCTGCCTCCTCTGCCCTCTCTAGTTGGAAGTTTGGTACCCAAATTCTTTGATCTCTCTTGCAGTTTCACTGTGTGACCTCCCACCCTTCTGCACTCTGCAGGGAGGCACTGACACCCTGGGGTAAGTGGCAATGGCATCACTACAGCATGGTTGTGTTAAGACTTTCTGTTTTGCTGTCAGTGGTTTGGTCTGAAAACCACTTTTTCACCTCCAGTTTTCCACTTTCTTAGAATGAACCTTGCACTAGGCCAAGGCTGTCTCTCTGTCCTGAGGTGCAGTTACACATTGCCCTAAGCCAAGGCCACACTCCCACCTGCAGCAGGTGGGGGCTGCTATCTCCCCACACCTTCCTGCCCCTTTCCTTGGACCCACATCACTCAAATCCCAGCCAGGTGACTGGATGGTGATCTGACAACTTATTTTGGCAGCATGATCCCAGCTTGGAGACATCAAAGATGAAAGAAAAGGGGTTAAGACTTCTTAGACAGCAGTGCAAACTTTAATAAGCCTAGTGGTGACTACGACACCATACCATGAAGCATCTCTGGGAAGATATGCCCCTACCCAAGCAGCTCAGAATTCATCCATTCCTGATTCTTCTCCCAGCCTGAGCCCCAGGGCAGCACCTCTCCCACTGGGAACAGCAGGAGATGGTGATTGACAGTGTGACAGCACAGGTATCTGGAGCAGAACAGAGAGGGACAGGATGGGAAGTGACCACAGCACAGCCACCCCTCTCTGCAGGAAGGTGTCCCAGACAGGCATTGCTCTTCCTCAGCTCCATCTTCCTCCCTGAGCAGGCTGCCTTCCTCCCAGGTGGGAAAACAGACAAGAGAGAGCATTGAAAAGGGTAAGGCAGACAGGAACCACTTCAGCAGAAAGCTCTTAAATTTGTCTCCCAAGGGTGAGGTTTGGCCAGAGGAAGATCAGCTACACAGACACAGACAGAAGAAGTTCATTTGCAGACTCACCCTGCTCAGGCTCTTCCAACAGAACCCCTCTTTTTACCAGCTCCTCTCTTGGCTTTCGCATAGAAATCTTTCGTTCTAAAACTGATATTAAATTGAAAAAAAGCACTCAGAAAACAGGGCAAGCTTGAAGTTCAAGAAGATTTTTTTTTTCTATTAAAGAGATGCTCTAGAGGAAATAAAAGGGCTTCAAATTTCACTGGGTTTGCCTGGATTAAGAGGAGAGAGGAGGAACTGCATGTTCAGACCTGCATTTCACACTGCACTGCTGATCATGGAGCAAACCCTCCCTCCCCACAGCTGCTTGGGGAGCTTCCTTGAAAGAAAGGAATTAATCTGTCTGAAACTACAGCTCCATGGCAAGGTGTTTCTGGAGAGGTTGCAGGTGCCAGCCCATCACCAAAGTCCCATTTTGGTTCTTACACGTGTCAGCACTCAGGCTTGTGACAGCAAGGCCATCTTCAGATGGATGGAGGAAGGGACACCCACCCAGCCTGTTGCTTTACCTTCTGAAGTCTCCTTGAATTTGTCACTGCTTTTCTTTTTCCTCCACTTCCAGGGTTTGAAAATCTTGCCAAAGCTTGAGAACTTGCTTTTCCTCTTAGTAGGAGGTGTGGTGTCACCTGATTCCAAAACATCTACCCCCATGCTGGCATCATCTGGGGCGTGATCCACCTCTTCAGCTGCACAGAAAGGAAGGAAAAGAATAAAGAATTACTTCTGTGCTGCAGGTAACAGCTCCCATCTCCCACCAAGCCACGCCACACTGGGAATGGTGGCACACATTCATGCAAAGAAGGGAACAAGACTCTCTCTGTGGCTGCACTGAGCCCTCTCATCAGCTGGGGGAGACACAAGTGGGCTTCTCAAGATAAACAGGACAAAGGGAAACTGGTAAGGACCTTCCTGCTGAGACAAAGATTACAGAATCCCAAAATCCTTAAGGTTGGAGAAGACTTCCACGATGGTTGAATCCAATCTGTGACCAACCCCTACCTTGTCATCAGCCCAGAGCACTGAGTGCCAGATCCAGTCGCTCCTTGGAGACCTCCAGGGATGGGGACTCCACCACTGCCCTGGAGAGACTGTGCCAGGGACTGACAACTCTTAAACGAATAAATTCCTCCTGATGTCCAATCTGAACCTCCCCTGGCACAACTTGATGCTGTTTCCTCCTGTTCTGTTCCTCATTCTTCAGGGGCAGAGCCCCACCTGGCTGCACCTGCCTCTCGAGGAGTTGGAGAGAGCCAGAAGGTCCCCCTGAGCCTCCTTTTCTCCAGGCTGCGTCCCCCCAGCTCCCTCAGCCACGGTCATTTACTTTTGCAGTGTCACAGCTTTGCCCACGAACACAAACCACTTCCCTACATTTTCTCCTCTTCATTTGGAAGCAACTGGTGCTGGACACAAGTCATTACATGAACACAAACTCCTTCCAGCCCACTGGGCCGACGCTCACGACTGTCCGCACCCCAAATCACCAGACCCACTCCAGCAGCTGCATGTGCTACATTTTCCCCTGGTTTTCCTTCTATAAATAAGGACAGCAAAGCTGGCCAAGAGCAACAACCCCACAGGAAAGCGACACAATGCAGGCCTGTGCTCCACCTACTGCACAGGAGTCTCTGGAGAACAGCACAAGAAGGGCATGAAGGCGGGAAAGGACGGGAAAAAACCAAACCAAAACAAAAAAACCCCACCCCCAACTCAAAAAAACCTCCACTTTTAAAGCAGAATCAGAGCACAAAACACTAATTTGTGGACTGTTGATCTTGCCTTGCCTGATGTTGCTGTTTTGGGGGTATTTGATGGAACACAGAGAAGCACTTACAATGAGCAGAATCCAGCACTGTAAAAAAACAAATCAGTGTGCACGAGCTAAGTGAAGCCAGCATGGACTCCATGGCAGGATTTCCAGGGCCAGAATCCCTCAGCTTCAGCACTAGAGACAGGAGCACTGCAGAGCTCCATGGAAAAAATCTTATGGAGAAGAGAGACATCCCCCAGCCCCACCCAGCAGGCTGCAGTGCCCTGGTAAAAACTTCTTTTGGAGCCTCCAAGTCAGACACTGCAGAGCTGGGGAGCACAACTTTGATCCAACTCCAGACAAGCCTGTGTAAAGTGCCTGCAGAACAGGCAATCCCCCACAGGTACCAGGAAAGTTCAGCCAAGAATCCCATCTCCTGAGACTAAGAGATTGGGAAAAGAATTTTAGGGGAAAGCCACTTCACATATAGGACAAAGAGCTCATAATGTATCTCCTGTATCCTACAAACCCCCACTGAGGATACAGGCCCTGATGTGAAAAAGCAGATTCCTGTCACCATAGGGAAAAGCACCCTCAGGACAGATGGGGAAAAGAAAACCACAAAAAAATGAGTTGTTTGATGCAGCTCTACCTGCAACCCTGCAGTCCTTTCAGCAGGAGCTCTCAGATCCCAGAAAGCATGATGCACAGGTAGCCACAGCCATGGGCTCCTGAACAGCCTCAGGCCATGGGGATGGGGACAGGCTACCACTGTGTCACTGCAGGACAGACAGACCCCAATTTTCCAGTCTGAGCACAAACAGAATGGAAGATCACTGAAACACGGGGAAGAGAAGAACAACAGAGGGAAACCAGAGAGTGTGTGAGCCACTGTTTACTTGTTGGTTGTACTTTTGTTTACATCAGCCCCATAACAGAAAGTCCCTCACTCTGAACCAGTCAAAAGCTAATGTCAGTCAACATTTCTTTGAAAAAGCAAGACCAGTTCAGCATCTGACAGGCTTTTAAATAAAAACCCAACAACCCTGACTTCATAACAGGAGAGAAATTGGGTAGAAAATAACACACACCACGGCAGCACTGATCTGTGATTTTCTGCAGGGATGGAGGGAGGGTGGATGGAAGGTGGGCATTCAGAAAGGCATTTTAAGCTCCCAGAAACCCAAGAGGAATTGTCTGCATGTTTAGAGGCACTTTCTTCAGAGACCAGAGCATTAGCCCTGGAGTTGTACATGCAATTTTAACAAGCAGTATTCACTGTGCTCAACAGAGCATTCCCAAACTTCACCAGGCAGGCACGAGCACTTGCCAAGCACAGGCTGGAGACAGAATTTGAAGCCCCAGTGTCATCAGAGGCATTTCCCTCACCTTTCCAAGGAGAACAGTGCTGAAGGCAGCAGTACCACGCTTGCCTTATAATCCACCCCTTCCCTGAGTTGCTGAGGAATGTCATTTATGTGCTGCCTCCCAGCCAAGATGTCAGAGTGCTGCACTAACTGAAGTAAGTTACTGAAAGAAAACTCAACCATCAGGTCCAGGGATTAATGAAGAGCCCTCAGCACCCTGGAATGTCTCCATTTCCAGTTAGCAGGAGAACAACAAACATTCCCCTGCCACAGTTCCCTCTGAGGAGCCAGGGAGGAGCACAGGACGGGGAAGGATGAGCCAAACTGCAGGAGACACAGGGTACGTCCAAAGGAGGAGCAGCAAAGAGCAGAGAGGGTGGGGAGAACCCACATGTGACTACTCCTGGCAGAACCTCTTCCAACAAGCAGCTCCTGCAGCCCAGGTTCAGCTGTCAAAGCAAATACCTTCCCAGGGTGGAGCTCCACTGCCAGAACTGCAACCACGCAGGTGAACACAGGAGATTTCACAAGACCTTCACATCGAGAGCAAATCACTTGGTCCTGCTTCTCTGCCTCGCCGCTCCCTGGGCTGTGTTACAACTGCTCGTAGGCTCCTGCTGAGACTCAGGTGTCCAACACAAAACACTTGGTTTTCTTGGCTTAGAACCAGCTCCATGCCCAAAAACAGCCAGGCGAGAGGGGGAGACAGGCACACTACAACACAAAACTGTCCAAATAATTTCCACCACCCTTTTGCTCTGTGTAGAATAAAACGTGACACGTCACTGAACATTCCGAGGCCGTTCCAGCCCACTGCTCACACTGAAGCCAGGGAAGCAATTCCTTGCCTGATCCCCACTGGGATTCGTTCTGTCCTGGTGTGCAGATGACAGGAGAGCCTGTCCTACCCTTCCACAGCACTCTGCCTTTTCCCATCCCCAATTATCACACGGACAAAGATATTTAAAGCAGTTTGTTGTGAAGCAATTATGACACTGAGGACTAACAGGAGTGGATCAGCAGCTGGAGGCAGATTTACAGATCTGCATTCAAACAACCTTACTGTTCAGTGATTGTTCATATTAGTGCCCACACTCCCTCCAGAATGGACCTTCCCTTCCATTCACCGCCCATTTCCAGCTCAAATCTCCATGAACTGGTGCAGACAGGACATCCCTGTGAAGGCAGAGAATCCACTTTGCTGGAGTTGTGCCTCCTCCAGCTCTGCTCTACAAGGCACAGGAGGGTCCTTAAGCTGCTTTGCAATGCAAGGGGGAAACCCTTCCTTATCCGAGTCAAGCACTGGGAAAGCAGGAAGGAACCACAGCGCAGTGCTAGGGGAACGAAATTGGGAAAAAAAGAGGAAGCAGATTTCGAGGGAAGGGTAGGAAGCATCAGGAATCTGATGCCTTCACCCTCATCATGGTGCCAGGCTGGAAAACCCATTTTAAAAACATGAAAAATGTTAAATGAGGTCACACAGCCCTGGGTGAAGCCAGCAGAGACCTCACAAGAAGGCCAAGAGCTTCCCAGCTGGCAGGCCCCTAAAGTGACCCCATGCCAAAGCAGGGCCCTGTTTAACCCTCCTGGGAGCAGCAGTCCACGCTTTGGAAAAGTGACCCTGGAGCTGGGAGAGCCCCACAGAGCCCACCCTGACAGCTGGATGCTGTGCTCAATGTTCCAACACAGCCCTGGCTGAGGAAAAATCAGGAACATTTATGTGCTGCAACCTGAGCACGTGGCCTGAGGCTCCCGGGGGAGATGTCCTGGCACACCTGGAGCTCAGAACCCAGCTGCTCCAGGGACAGTGCCATGCCCCAGCTGCTTTCCAGCCACAGCCTCCTGCCACTTCAGATCTGCTCTCCCAAACACTTCAGCTGTTCCAATCTCATTCTAGCCAAACAAGCAGGTGAATTTGAGCTGTTTAAAACAGCAGATTTGTGTTAACCCAAAATGTTTAGATTGAAATAATCTAGGGAAATGTCACAAAATTGGCACAGCCTGAACACACAAGAAGGCAGGAAGCTTCAGCAGTGCCAAGCAGGTTGGGATGCAATTCCCTATCGGTCTGCCTGGCCAGCTGGCCCTTCCAACCCTCCCCTGCAGACATGTTTTTGCTCAAGTCTTGCACTTAAATTTCATGTAGAAAAAAGCTCTTTTTCCACTGCGTCTTGTGGTGTTGAGTGACCCCAGTATTTTTTTTTTTTTTCCAGAACAGAGAAACCATTTCAGTGGAAGGAGCTAGAGACCCACAGCTGGGCTCTCACACCCTCATCAAGTGGCTGTGGTGATGTGTCACCTGTTCCCAAAGGTCCTGCCAGGCTCGGGGCTGCCATCCCCACTGAGCAGGGTGAAGCTTTCACTTCCACTGCTGCTCTCAGTGGCTCAGACTGGCACAGCCAGGATCCATGGGGTCAGTTAAAAACCCCACACGTAGTCACAGCACGGCCACACACACAGGACACCCCAGCAGGCTGCTCCCAGCTGGCCCTCAGGAACCCCAGCTATCAGTGCCATGGTTTACTGCTCACACCACGTGAGCAAGGAGGGTTAATCCCCATCTTCAGGGGTCAAGCTCCAAAATACCCTTTTGTAGAGCCAAGCACTGCCAGCCTGGAAACAGGCACAGCAGGAACTCCAGGGACCAACAGGAATAACTAAAAAGATTCCTTCCATTAAGGATCACTTCTCCTGTGGAAGATACCTGCAGCAGTTACAGGGAATAGAGGCACCTCTGATGCACAGTGTCAAAGAATTCAACTCAACTTGGATCTAGTGCAGGGCATTCCAGAATTAATCCTGGAGAGTTTTTAAACTGTTTTAGCTCAGGCCACACATCCTCAAAAGTCACCCTGGCTATGGAGAAATTTTCCTTTTAAGCTAAAAACCACTTCAGATCCAAGTCTGAGATCACAACAAAGCAAGGCTGAAGGCTGTGAAGAAATCAAAGGATTGCATCTCAGATGATGACAGTTCGTAGTATCTTCATACCTGAGAGAAAAACTATTGATTTTCAGTGTTCATGAGGAAAATGGCACAATCCTTTACGGATGTAGGGTCAGTGAGCCCCAGGACAGGACTGCAGAATGAAGCTGCTTGGAAAAGGTTGATAACGAGCTCCTTTTCTCCCCCAAACATTTCTGCAGACATCCAAAGGCTGCTGAAGCAGTCTAAGAGAAGCCAGGTGTCACCCCCTCTGCACTACCAAGGGCTCTTTGCCCCAGTCCTTTTCTGAGATGTAAGACCTGGTAAACTCTACCTTCATTAAGAGACATCCTCATGTGGAAACATCCCTATTTTGATGTGTAAACAGACTTGCACAGTGTCTAAACCATGAGCTTGGGCCAGATTCCTTTCATCCACAAACCAGAGTTCACCCAGAACCTGATCCATCTCTTCTTGTAGCAGTTACTGTGGGATTTCCACAAATCCCAGGAGTTTCTGTCCATAAGGAGGTTGCTGGCCATTTCTGTCTTTAGGCAGATGAGGTACTTCAGTGCCACGCAGCAACTCTGCTTAATCACCTTTATTTCCCTCCCTAAGGAACACACCTCCCTGAAGTTCTGCCATGGAGCAAGCCCACAAGGTGCATGGGGAAGTTCTGCAGAGAATGTGGCTGCTTGTTACACACCTCAGGCAGCCCAGAGCCCAAGGCTCCGGCGGGACCAGCACAGCCCAGAGCCAAGGCACTGCCACAAGCCTTCTTGCTGCCACCACAGTGTGAGGGCACAGGCTGGGGAGCAAAAACTCCCTCCTTTCCCATCCTGCTGTGTCCAGCAGAGCAGTCAAGAATCCAGGAAGCTTCCAAGCAAACAGCAACAACTCAAAAAGCAAACACTCTTTGAGGGAAATGCTCTTAAAAGTATCCAAAAAGCACTTTGGGTAAACGTTTCTAAGCTTCCCTAAAACAGCTTTAAAAATTTGGTGTGTGTTTTCCTGCATCTTCCAGGGAAGATGTGAATCCTGACCTTAAAGGAATAGAAGGTTGTGGTCACAGAACAGCCTCAAACAGCCCCAGTCCGCGGCTTCCCTGTGTTTTGTGTGTTTCTAATCACCATAATCTTCACAGGACTCTCCTTAACAGCAACCTGCCACAGTTAATGCAAGAACCATCTCTTCAAGTTCCAGATTTCATCAGCAGGAGCTGTGAGAGATGTGCCATGAAAAATGACTTCAGAGAGGAAATGAGCAGCTGAGGAAACACCAGGTCTGCTGGCCCCAGTCTCCAGAAAGTACAATATCATTACACCAAGTCCACTCCCCTGGAAATTACCCCTGTTCTTGGTGTTTGATGAGAGAAAGAGCCCAAGACTGATCAGGTCAGCTTCTAACAGTGAATAAATCCAAGCAGAAGATGCTGTTAATCTCCACAGCACAAAGACAACTGAAGTTTTACTTCTCCCTTCAACTCTCTCTATCACTTTATTTTTAGCAGCTCTTGAACAAGACTAGCTGGAGTGAACTGGTGGTGGTGAAGAGAATCACTGGTTTCATCTGAACCCTAGAAACGCTTGATAGGGTCAAAGTTACAGAAGTGAAAAATAATGAAAATAATAGTCTGTATCTTGAGGATGCTCTTTGTCTGCCAATGTGAATATCTTCTCTAAAAATTAGAAAATTCCACTTTACAGATGATGGTGAACAACTGAGCCCATCCAGCTAACAGCAAGGAGGAATGAGAGGAAGGCAACAGCGGGATGTGGAAAGACTCCTCAGAGCCAGTGCCTTCCCAGCCCCTGTGCTGGGAACAGCACCCACGACAGACCTGGAGCTACACTGACCCCCACACAGTGCTCGGGCAGTGGGGCTGCTCCTACAGCTTCACACAGTTGTGTTTTCTCCAGCCTGTTACTGAGATACCTCACAGTGGAGAGGGAAAACAAGCAGGGAGATTATTGCCAAGCCCTTCTGCCCCCAGAGCTGCTATAGCTGCCCCAAAAGCTGGGTGACATCAATCACAAGGAGGCAATTCCCGGTGGCTTTGGTCCAGCCTCACTCTCCGGGCTGACTCCCACCCCAGGCAGGTGAACTTTCCCACTGCCCAAGTGCTTGGCAAAGGTAGTATCCCTGAATCCATGCCAGCCAGAGGCTGTCCCTTAAAACAGCAGCTTGGAGCCTGTCTGAAGATCAGAGAGCACGCTGCACAGTGATTACATGTGAAATAAGTAAGAGAAAGGAAGGAAATGGAGTTATTACCCTGGTTTCTCTCCCCAGCTGGGCGCAGGCTACACAAGTTGCACAGTGCCCTCCTCCCACCCCTGTGTCACCTGCAGGGCTGCCGAAGGCTCCCGGGCTCCATCACTCACCACAAGCACCTGGATTCACCGGCCTCGACAAGTGCGGCTGCCCCATGCCAGCCCCTCAGAGCGGCTCTCCGGGAGCAGCTGGGACGGCAAACGAGGAGAAGTCTCCGCCGAGAACACTTGAACCCTTTCGAACGATAAATCCACGCTCGGGATGAGGAACGAGCCTGGGGAGCGAGGCAGCTCTCAGGGCACGGCTCCGGTGCCCGGGGGTCCCGCACAGGTCCTGCTCTCCGTGTCCCCCATGGCTGCAGTCTCACAGAGAGGTGTCCGTGCCAGCTCCCCTCGCAGGAATGCCTGTCATTCCAGAGCCTGGCCAGCGCCGAGCCTCAGGAAGGGGAGGAGACAGAGCCCGACCCAGCCGCCGAGCTGCACAATCCGAATTACCGACACCCCTGGCTCCTTCCCCAGCCGCCGAGCTGCACAATCCGAATTACCGACACCCCTGGCTCCTTCCCCAGCCGCCGAGCTGCACAATCCCCATCACCAACACCCCTGGCTCCTTCCCCAGCCGCCGAGCTGCACAATCCGAATTATGAACACCCCTGGCTCCTTCCCCAGCCGCCGAGCTGCACAATCCCCATCACCACCAACACCCCTGGCTCCTTCCCCGGCCGCCGATCTGCACAATCCGAATCACCGACACCCCTGGCTCCTTCCCCGGCCGCCGATCTGCACAATCCGAATCACCGACACCCCTGGCTCCTTCCCCGGCCGCCGATCTGCACAATCCGAATCACCGACACCCCTGGCTCCTTCCCCAGCCGCCGAGCTGCCCAATCCCCATCACCACCAACACCCCTGGCTCCTTCCCCGCACCCAGTTCGGCAAGAAGACAAACGCCGGGAGCCAGCAGAAGGAGAGGGGAGTGTTTTTCTCAGGGATGGGCTCGGAGAATCCGGGCATGGCAACACACCCCGGGGTTTCAGCTCCCAAAATGGGATTAAGGAATTTACAGCCTACCTGTGCCAGCTGAACACAAACTAAGGCAGTCAGGGATGAGACAGCCGATCTCTAAGTGCTGTGGGAGCTGCATTACCCCCGAGCAAAGGGAATTTCAAAAGACAGCCTGAATTGATATGCATCTAGCCAAATATATAATAAAAATACAATTTCATGCAATTCCCCTCTCCACTAAAGTTACCAGGAAGCGTGTCTTCTCGCGTAATTTAAATTTAACAATGGAAAATTCAAATTTAACAAGGAAAGTAAAAGTTTTGTTTCTATTCATGTGTCACAGCTTGATGGTTAAGGTAACCAACATCCCCCTCAGCCATCTGCCTCACACTAAAAGATCACCACAGTTTAAATATGTATATTTGGATTCCTTAATTTATCATTAAAATTTGGGTTAGGACTTCTGAGAACCTCCAGCTTGTTTTCCCTGTACACCCCACAACAGAGGAGCAGGAAAATCTTTAAGCATCCAGAAGCTTAATCTTAGTTCAGGAAAAAAGGAAAAGCAATTTGGAAAAATATACAGGAATTTGCTGCAGCATAAAAAGGATTAACATCAGCAACCTGACCCCATGTGACAGATCTAGGTTGGTTTTTCCCCAGTGTAGAAGTTTTAAACACCAGGATCTGCTGCAGCGCTTGGTGTCCCTGTCCTTCTTGGGCCAGCAAGAGAAGGACTTCAGTATGACTGACTACTACTCAGGCAGCAATCCCAAAAGGAAAATCTTCTATTCTGGGAAACAACCAGATCCAAGGTTGTCAGTTTTGGCTGGTGCAGCTGGGAACAATCAATGCTGCACATTGCCCAGAGCAAATGCCACGGGATTGCTGATCCCAGCCCCATGGATGGGGGGATGCAGTGCTACAAAAACATACCCCAAAACAGGCAAGGGGTAGTTCTGAAATCCTTTAACACCTCACCCGAGCCACAAACACACCACAAAGACCTTGCTGCTCTTGGTTCCCCCACTAACATACTGAATGTGCCATTTGGGCAACTTGGAAATCCACTCCTCATCCAAAGCACAGCCGCAGAAACAGGAGGAAGGAGAACACTTGTGCACCTGCTCCACCTGTGCCGTGCTTGTCCTCCAGCCCTGCTGCCAGGCAGGTGACCCTCATCCCACAGACAGCAGGAGCAGGGATGAGCAGAGCTGTGGAGGCGGACAGCAAACACCACTGTCCTCCCCTGAGCAGGACACACGGACATTCCTGGAAGTGTTGCTCTTCTCCAACTCCCACCATGGACATCTCCACGCCTGGGCTCTCACTGTGGGCAGTGCACATGCCGATTCCCAGGAATGCTCCACCTCGTTCAAGACTTTTTGCTTTGAAGCAAAGAAAAAGCCATTTAAAAAGCCATTTATATTCGCTGCCATCTGGCAGAGACCCATAAAGGTCAGAGATAAAGGCAGGAAGATTTCCCCAAGTCTGTAAATCAGCTACCCAGCTTGGAAGGAACTCTGGAAAAAACATCCCTGCATTGGGGAATGCTACAGAACACTGCCTCTAGACCTGTCTGGCTTCTGAAGAATTAAAGTCACTGCCTTTTATAAGGCATTTGCTGTGAATTCCAAGTGCACAAAGCTCTGCTGCAGAACAGATGACACGTAGTAAATTGTTACAGCACAGAAGCACAATCATATCCCTGACCCTTTATTTCTACATTAGTAAAACATGAAACATTACCCTAAATTTCAATAAAAAGCATTTAAATAAACAGATTTAAATTCACAGCAGCTGCAGTCCAAGAGATGCACACCAGTTACTCAGGCTCTGGTGCTGCACAGAAACCCTCCAGGCTGTGAAATGAAGTCCTTTACATCTCTGTATCCTTCATCAGGCCTCAAAGACCATCACAGAGAGAATACCAAGATTTGGCAGTGGTTGTACCAGAAGCATTAATATTTCCTCCTGAAAGGCAGGGCTATGGTGCTCAAGGAGCAAAGAGATACAAATCTGTTTCAAATTTCAGGTGGCTCTAGACTTAAGCATCATTCAGGAATACCAGCCACAACTCTCTTCTCTTCTGGGGGAGAAAGCAAACTCCATCAGAAAACAGCTGACAACATGCACAAAACAGCACAAATCCAAGAGTAACACCAGCATCATTATTTTCAAGGGAACTCATGGCCAGAAAAACCCATCAGTCCATCCTTCAGCTCCATCTCTGAAAGGAAAGGTGCAAATTCTGTCCCAGAAAACAGAACGCCAAAAAATGTCCCTGCCTCAACTGCAGTCTGAAGCCAGAGCATGAGAGCAGCTCCTAAGAAACCTTCTGCTTTCAGAGGGCTTTGTTTCACCACTGGGGAGGAACACGGGACAAAGCAACCTGCCCTTGTCCCACTGGACATCCAGGATAAAAGAAAACCCACATTTTAAGCAAAGAAGAGTAATAAATATCAAAAATTCTCATAATAATGAGAAAGGCCATCTGACTTTGCTGCACAGCAACCAGAAGAAACCAGAGCAACTGTTTTACTCCTCAGGGACAGGTGACGACTTTTTTAAGATGAAAAACTTGGAATAGCAAAGAGCTTTCTAAAGGAGAGCAAAATGGGAAACAGCTGATTGTCCCTTCAGCATTTCCTTTTAAAACATAGTAATGAGGAAATGCCAGTTCCATGAAAATTTTATGTGATTTAAGGAGAGGTAGATGGCTGAAATAAAAAAGACAGACAGTAAACACTCAAACATGGGGTACATGGCCTTCTTCTGAAGTTTCATTTCCTCTCCATCCAGCCCAGCATCCCATTAAACCCCTGGCACTTCCGTGTTAATATCTGTTTATATACATTGTAAAAGGAACTCTTCTGGATTGTTTCACTTTAAAATCTAATGAAAGCCGTAATGAGCCCAATATTAGCTCCTCTAATAAAGCCAGTGTTGCTCCCATTTCGGTTCACACCGACGTGAAGTGCTGCATTCACCCGCGGTGACTCAGACCTTTGTGTTCCATGATTCAGCCACAGGAAGATGAAAAGGACTGGGGCATTATCCCAGGCCTGCCGATGGAGCTATTTAAAACCAGTGATACTGGGCGTTTTCCTCCAGAGCTCATCACCAGAGACTCAGCAGCAGCGACAGGGCCTTTAGGGCTCTTTCACCACGGGAGATGCATCCACTGAAATCCTCCCGCAGGGACCACCTCACCAGGAGGGCTGGCAGGGAGGAGAAAAGCAGCAGCCCCACGGCTCTGGATGTGTTCCATTGAATCATGGAATGGTTTGGGTTGGAAGGGACCTTACAGTCTACCTCATTTCATCCCCTGCCATGGGCAGGGACACCTTCCACCATCCCAGGTTACTCCAAGCCCTGCCCAACCTGGCCCAGAACACGTCCAGGGAGAGGCAGCCACAGCTTCTCTGAGAGATCCATTCCACTCCCTCATCACCCTCACAAGGAAGAATTTCTCCCCAGTATCCCCCACAACCCAACTCCCTGTCAGTGTGCAGCCATTCCCCGCTGCCCAGTGGCTCCAGGCCCCTGTTGGTGGTCTGTCTCCCCCTTTCCTGCACGCTCCCCCCAGGCACCGAAAGGCCACATCAGGGCACCCCAGAGCTTCCCCCCTGCAGGCTGCACAACCCCAGCTCCCTCAGTCTCTCCTCACAGGAGAGCTGCTCCAGCCCTCTCATCAGCTTGGTGCCACCACAGGTTTGGTTTTCAGCTGCGGAAGAACGAGAAAATGAAAAACTCTTGTATGTCCACACAACAGCTCTGGGTGCCTAGAGAGATGACCCCTCCTGGGCTGTGCTCCCACCGCAGAGAGGGGGAGCAGGCAGCAGACGCCAGGGACTCACTCCAAACAAACAAACACAATGTGACGCTCTTCCCTTCTCCTCACATGGGATGAAAGGCCGGTGTGGAAGTGGAAAATGGGTTATTTATAAGGCAGCTGGCATCACATTGTTTGGGTCCTGCAGACTTTGATGGTTCAGATGAGACAAACGGGAGCAAACTGCTCCTACACCACATGACTTCCTTCATGCTTCCTGTGACATTTCCAAGAGGGAAACTCCTATTTCCCAGAGCATTCCAGCCCCGTGTCCCCAGCAGTTGGTCAGCACAGCTCCACCTCGGGGAGCCAAGGGCAGTAGGTCCAGCACGTCCGGGACTCGGTGCCACCACCCATGTGCTGGCATCAGGGAGGGTGAGCATGCCATGTCCCACAGCATTCCAGATGTTGACCACCATGGAGCACAGCTGGAGGAAGATATTGCTGTGCCAAGGAGCTGACGGCCAGCCCTGCCTTTGGGAAGGTGAGGCCATGCTCCTGGAAAGCCCTGTGGTCACAGCAGGTGGCTGCAACACAAGGAATCGCTTCATTGTCATGGGGAATGGGCTTAAAAATTGTAAATTAAACTGGGCTTTAACTGGGCCCAGAGGAGCTTAAGGCAAAAATACCCCAGCTTCGTTTTCCAGGGGAAATACAACTTCCCTTGAAGCAAATTTTAGCCAGTACTGGAGAAGTCTCACCATCAATGCCTCCTCACCACTCCCTGCAATTACAACACAGGCCCAGTATTTTCTTGTTTACTAGTGAGGGAATGCTGAGGAATGTCATCTCGACAAAATTAAAGATTCAGTCACATCTTGGCTAACTTGACTAACCCTAATTTGATCACTATGGTGATTCATGGCTTTGCCATCTTGAGGCAAGGGAAACTCCAAAGCTGATTAACAACTTTTCGGAGCACCTTGAAGCAGCATTAAAAGAAATTCTGGTCAGAAGCCAAAGGAAGCACACATATAGGATACATTCCAGCAAAGCATCAGCATATTCCCAAAAGGGAAGCATTAAGAGGCAGGATATCCATCTGCCACTTCCAGCTAGATTATTAGGAATACATTAAGCAAAAACACGGAGAAGAAAATTACATTAATTATTGCATTGTTTAGAGAAGAAACAGGAATGGCATTTAGCTTAACTCTTGTTTAACCCTTTTTTTGCAGCAAAACCTCAGAATACTCAGAGAAAAACATATAAACTGACATCACCTGAGGCTCCCCACTTCAAAACATGGGGATGAAGAAAATCAAAATATATTCCCCTCCTTCCAAAGCACTGCCCAACACAAACTTTTAGGGCTGGCCCAGCACAGCACACAGTGCTCCTCCCAAGCGAGTGGCTGCTGCAGTCACATCCATCACAAACAGCCTCACAGGACAAACCCAACTCGTAAGGCTTTACAGCTTTGTGCAGACATTCTCCAACACAAACAAGTCCTCCAGCAAAGTACATCTCTGCCACTTATAAAACCAATGGGACAAACTCCGTTAGGCACCACACTGCAAACTGCCAGCTAACAGCAAGACTATCAGTAAACATGAAGCCCCTAAATTCAGAATAAATTGCAATTAACCCTAACAGGTAGGACTATGTTTAAGTCTAAGTTAGTCTTCAGTGTATAGGTCAAGGTCCACAGACTCATGATCCCAAATTTCTCTTCCTACCTCTAATCCTTCAAGGTGTGAAACTTCAGCTGCAAGCCTCTCTGCCCACACTAACTGAAAAGAAAGGCAGCAAGATTTCTCTGTAGAAGTTGTTTCCTCTCTTAAACATTCCACAAAAATCTCAGTAAATGCATTTGCTCTTCATACCCAAAGCTGAAACTGCAGCAAAAACACCTTTGCTCTGCCAACCCAATGGGCTTGCAGCAGCCACACCACACCAACAATCCAAATTATCCTTCAACACCCCCAGCTCTCCAGTCTGAAGCTACATTTTTTCCAAATTACTGCACAAGCCAGGCAGTGCCAGGGCATCCATCCTACACCCCTCACTCGCCTGGCTCTGCTCAGGGAACTTACAAAAGCGCCTTGGTTTAGGTTTTGGGGAACACCCAATTTCCCCACCGCACCTGCTCTGCTTTAATTATTGACTAGGCAAGGAGCTCCTGATTAAAATGCAAGGCAAGTCTGGCACACAGCCTCAGCTTCTGATCATCTCCCGCAGACACAGTTGGAAGAGAAACCCAAATTCCCTGCCATAGTTCAGAAATTAAAAGAAAGGGTGGATCAGTTTCACTTGGGGCACTTAAATTCAGCAAGGAAAATACTTTTTGTAGCCTTGCAACTGAAAGCTCTCATAAAATCTGAAATTTTAAACCACAGCTTTAGGTTCACGTGGAGAGAGAAGGTTTAAAAGCTTCCTTTCAATCGTACTGTGTTTTTACACACCATTTCTGCCAGAGTAAACCTAACAGGTAATTACAGGTCTGACCTCCTTCTATTGCACAAATATGCCTTTGGAAACAATGTGGATAAATATTTGCCCAATACAAGAAGACAACTCCGAGAGGAGCCATTCCAGTTTATCAGCTCTGTGATTCATGTTGATACAAGCTTTATTCTCTATTTAAGGAACAAGATAACGCTTTAGGAAGTGCATCTGCCCAAATTATGTTTGATAGATCTACCATGGGCCGCCCTAAACAGTGGCACGGCCAGAGCTCAGGTCACATCCAGACAACAGCCATCAGCAACACAGGGAGTCAACTCCAAATATTGACTCTTTGTCAACCACCAAGGTATCTCTGAGCAGCAGCCAGGCCCAAGATGAGTAAAACACTGCTGCTAATGTGAATAAAGCAGTGCTGGGGTGGTGCTGTGTAAAATCCCCTTCTTCCCCTTTGGAACTGGGGAGAGAATTATGGAGGCCCAAAGGAGCTGAAAACAAAATAAGAACACTCCACCTGCCCCCTTAGGCTTAGCCTGAAATCCCAACCCCAGATGCTTCTGTTTACTGCCAGTACCAAGAGAACTTGGGAAAACAAGGTGGTGGCAGCCACAGGCACCAAGAGCCATCCAGGAAGAAGGCACAAGAATCAGACAGGATGATTGTGTCCCAAACCATACAGACCTTGGATCCCCCAAACCAAACACTGTTTACTTACTGCATTGACTCACATGAGTGCAGGGACAATGCCATGGGAATTGTTTACAGTGTCAAGGTCGTTTCATATAAATAAGGGAAACATCAAGAGATGAGATAACACCAACAGTTCTGAAGGTACAGCTAATCCTAACCTTGTAGAAAGATATTTCTCCCTGAGTTGCTCCCCCTCTTGCAGAAACAACCCTTCACACATCCCCAGATTCCTCATTTCACCTCATTCCACCTCATTGCCTTCATCCTGTGTCTGCAGGCCACCAGCAGCAGCCTTATTTAGGAGCAAGCAGCACTACACCAAAACAGGTAGCTGAAGATCGTTTGCAAGACTCCAGTAATGCTCCCTTGTCCTCCCACGAGGCAGGGCTGGACACAGGGCTGCAGTGAGAGCACTGCCACAGGCACTGCTGCCAGCAGGAAACGGGGCCCAATCCACAGAAACATGGAAGAGTTGGGGTTGGAGGGATCTCTGCAGCTCACCCAGTCCAACTGCCTGCCAAGGCAGGGTCACCCAGAGCAGGTGACACAGGAACACCTTCAGGTGGCTTTGGAACAGCTCCAGAGAGGGAGACTCCAGGCCCTCTTTGGGCAGCTGTTCCAGGGCTCTGCCACCCTCATGGAAAAGTTCTTCCTCATGTTGAGGTGGAAGTTGTGTTTCAGTTTATGGCCATTGCTCCTTGTCCTGTCCCTGGGCACCACTCTCTGATACCCCTCAGAGACATTTCACAGACTCACTGAATGTTAAGAGGTTGGAAGGGACCTTAGAGATCATCCCCTCGCAGTCCCCCTGCCCTGGGCAGGGACACCCCTCACTGTCCCACATTGTTCTCTGGTGGGATCCCCTCTCAGCCTTCTCTTCTCCAGACTAACCAGGCCCAGCTCTCACAGTCTCTGCTCATCAGAGAAATGCTCCACACCACTTATCTCTGTGGCCTCCACTGGACCCTCTCCAGTAGCTTCTTGTCCTTCCCACACTGTGAAGGCCAGAATCAAACACAATAAATTAGAGCAGGGCAGCAAGAGCTGTGAGCACAGCCCAGCACAGCCACCACAGACCATCAAGGAGGGGCTTCGAAACAGCAGCTCCAACCTTCCCATTGCAAGGCCCAGAGCTCAGCAACAATGAGCTCCTCAAATATTTACTCACCCTCCCAGAAAAATTCTGCAGAATTATATCTCAGCACTATTTCAAGTATGCCAGCTAACAAGCTTCCAGCCAGCCTAATGAGAGCTGCAGTGCCACCTTCACTTGGATGCAGATAACCCACACACCAGCAGGACAGACAGAGGAGGAGCCAGCCCTTTCCTGCCCAGGGAAGTCTTTGGGAGCCTCACACCTGAGTTAAACACCTTGAGATACAGGCTGGGATCAAAGAATGATGCGATGGCAGAGATTAGGCAGCCAAAGAGCTCCACTCTACATCCCATGGCTCCATGAGGCACTTCCCAATGCTCAAAAAGGGAACACTGCTGATTAGAGAGAAAGATCTCACAGGTATCAGTAAAAACTCCCCACCCTGGCATCCACCAAAATCTACCTCCTCAAAATCCAGAACATGCCAGACTGAGCAGCACCAAAACTCAAGTTCAAGGGTTTTCAGCTTGCAGGAAGAATGAGCAAGATCTACAAGAAATTCAAAGAGAAGTCGCTGAAAACACCAGTGGAAAACATCTCAATTAACTAATTTATCAAGGCTCTGTGCCTCCTCTATCAGACCATGTTCCAGGAATGAAAAGTGACTCCAGTAAGAATATTCTTCAAGAGCAGTTATAGCAAGGATACCTTAGAGCAAGTGTGTGGTACACAAAAATTACGGTGTATGAACACAAATATTAAACTGTTTCTCTGTGCACTTTGGGTTTGAAACATGGAATTTTTTCTTGTGCTGAATTCCCATCTCAAAAAGCTTGTGGAAGGTGCTAACTCCTTTGCTGTGAGAATTATCCCCTGAGGTTCCTGGAATTACAGGCTAGTGCCATCTAAATCTGTGACCTTATCAGCACCAGGGCTGGCTGGCCTCTGGGCACTCAAACTGGTCCAAAATCCCAGGTGGCCCCTTGGCTATACCAGCCCCCACATCCTCTGGGTGCCTTCTTTGAGACGGCCCAGACACTTTGTCATTAGCAACCCGAAGGCTGTTTCTGCAATAAATGAGCTCCTTGGATCTTCTAAAACAATTCTCAGCTTCCTCAAGGGAACAGAAAAGAATAAAAATAAAACCTCACCAAAAAATCTGCAGTTCTTAACAAGATCAGCCCTGAAAAAAAAAAACAACAATCAAAGCTTGGAAACGAAAAGCTGACTGATCCTTTAATAACAGAACTTTCCTGTATTTCTGGAAATTTCTGGTTGGCACAAAAACATCTGCTCATTTAGTGGGTGTTATAAGTATCACATCTATACTCTGGTGATGCTGAGACCAAGAGGCCTGGTTTAGTGGTAAATGACCAGAGAAAAACATTTTCCATGACTTGGAAAGCCAAATTCCAGTTCTCACTGGGGTGTAGGGGCTTCACCTCTCCACTGTACGTGGTCGTCTCGAGTCACTGTGTTTTGTGCTGCTGCAACCACTGCTGGAGCTTGAGCTGGCAGTGACAACACCAACACTGCTCCAGCTCATTCAAACTCTGCATGGAAGTGAGACCAGTACAGCCTGGAGGTCTGTGCCCAACAGGAAAACAGCCCCACCTGCAATGATCATTGAGAGACTGAACATGCACTGACTCTCTGTCCTCCTCACAGGATCATTTTGGTTCCTGGGTTTTCCTGACAACGGTTACCTTGCAATTCATCCAACTGCTTCAAACCAAGCTTGAGATAATCCCTTTTAAGCACTCCACCAGTTAGTTGTGTTTAGAACAATCACCACAGGCTGTCATGGATGCAAAATGTGATTTTCAAGCCAGAACTAATTATTCTCCACAAATATGATGGCCCAGAATAGTCTCCACCACAGAATGGCATCACCTCACTCAGTGGCAGATCCCTGATGCCAGGAAGGTGTGACACAGGGAAGTCTCCTTTTAAACTTGTCCTTCAGTTCTTTTCCTAAACACCTGTTTAGGGATGGGCTTAAGGGATCCTTGCTGTGGAGGAGTGAATGGCTTCAGGAGGCAGCAGGGTTCATTGTCAAACTCATTAAAAAAAAAACAACAACCCAGCACAGCTGCAACACACTGCCCCAGATACCACCTCCCAGCATTAACTCTGGAAGCCTGACCAATACTTTATCCTGAAAAGGAACTTAAGAAAAAGCCCTGAACAGGGCAAGGGTGCCAGACTGACTCACATAATCCCATTAGAGTTATCCAGACCACTCAGTTTACTCAGTATCTGAGAGAGAACAGGATTAACTTCATGTTTGACATCATTTCAGCCTAATAATTGCAGAATCACTCCTACAGCCCTAATGTCATTGATTCAGCAGGGGATTCCCATCACCCCCCAGGAGTCCCAGCCTTGAAAGCCCCTTCATTAGCGTCAGCATCTTAAGTTAATTACTTGGAGAGATCTTCCTTTCCCCTCCCAAAACAAAACGTAACTTAACCCCTGCAACCTACAATGCCTGGGGAGAACAGACTCCTGCCTTCCCTGCAGGAAGGGACCCTGTTTACTTTCCTAATCACCACTTCAGTTTCCAAGATTTAATGTTAAGACCAAAGAGCTGGAGGGGGGGAGAGCAGGTTTTTCATCATTTTGGTTGAATTTCAACAAAAAACATAACAAAGGCTGGTTATAGATGTCAAAGGTCAAGGTTCAGGCCCAGATCCCTGCCCAACTCTGCCTTCCTGTGGAGAGGGGGTTGACCTGCTCTCTAAGAGCAGAGCTACGCCAGCCGGATCACCAGAGCTGCAGGAGGGATTTTCCTTGCCAAGCCATGACGTGCTGCTCACCTCACCTTGGAAACGAGTCCCTTAGTGAGTGGGGCAGGGGGAGGAAAGGGAAAGCACACAAAGCAAACAGTACACAGAGCTGCTGGAGACTGTGGGGGGGAAGCGAGCACAGGAACTGGGATGTGTTTTTATAGGGGATTTTTGCATGGAGTGCAGAACACGATTAAATTCTACCTTTCAAGTGCAGCAGGAGGCTGTGCTATACCAATTAGGCCAGCGTTGTTATGCTGGCACCAAGCCCGACACGGTGCCAACTCAGACTCCACTGCACTGCCCGTGAAAGCCAATGTCCACAGCCAGCGCATGGCTGCACCGTCATGGTTTGTCTCTTTTACCGCCTCAAAAAAGGGGAGGGAGGGTGGAAATCTACAGAAATGCAATTCACAAAACCCTAGAATGGTTTGAGTAAAAAGTGACCTTCAAACTCATCTCATCCCACTCCCTGCCACGCTCCACTATCGCAGGCTGCTCCAAGCCCTGTCCAACCTGGCCTCGAGCACTTGCAGGGATGGGGCAGCCACAGCTGCTCTGGGCACCGTGTGCCAGGGCTCCCCACGCTCAGAGGGAAGGATTCCTTGCCAACAGCCCACCCATCGCTGCCCCCTGGCAGTGTGCAGCCGTTCCCCGTGCCCGGTCCCCCCGTGCCTGTCCCGTCCGTCCGTCCGTCCTGTCCCGCCCCCCCGCAGCCCCTTTCCCCCGGCCCCGCGCGCCCCCTGCCGGCCACGCCGCGGCTCTGCGGCCCCCGGACCCGGGAAAGGGCCCGGCGCCTGTCCTGACGCGGGAACGGCCCCGGGAAAGGGGCCGGGGCCTGTCCTGACACGGGCACGGACCCGGGAAAGGGGCCGGGGCCTGTCCTGACACGGGCACGGACCCGGGAAAGGGGCCGGGGCCTGTCCTGACACGGGCACGGACCCGGGAAAGGGGCCGGGGCCTGTCCTGACACGGGCACGGACCCGGGAAAGGGGCCGGGGCCTGTCCTGACACGGGCACGGACCCGGGAAAGGGGCCGGGGCCTGTCCTGACACGGGCACGGACCCGGGAAAGGGGCCGGGGCCTGTCCTGACACGGGCACGGACCCGGGAAAGGGGCCGGGGCCTGTCCTGACACGGGCACGGACCCGGGAAAGGGGCCGGGGCCTGTCCTGACACGGGCACGGACCCGGGAAAGGGGCCGGGGCCTGTCCTGACACGGGCACGGACCCGGGAAAGGGGCCGGGGCCTGTCCTGACACGGGCACGGACCCGGGAAAGGGGCCGGGGCCTGTCCTGACACGGGCACGGACCCGGGAAAGGGGCCGGCGCGCCGGGGGGGCTGCGGGAGCCGGGAGAAAAGGAGGCTCGGGAGAAAAGGAGGCTCGGGAAGAACTTCTCCTCTCTCCCCCTTCCCGACAGGAGGGTGCAGCCAGGTGCGGGTCGGGCTCTGCTCACAGGGAACGGGGCACAGGAGGAAACAGTGTCAAGTTGTGCCAGAGAAGGTTTAGATTGGGGATTGGGGAAATTCTTCATCCAAGGGTTGTCAGTCCCTGGCATGGGCTGCCCGGGGCAGCGGTAGAGTCCCCGCCCCTGCAGGGATCTAAAAGCCATGTGCATGTGGCACTGCAGGACAAGGGTTAGTCCTGGCCTGGGCAGTGCTGGGGGAATGGGATGGGAGACAAACCCAGGCTGGGTGGAAGAGCCATGCTCTCCCTAAGCAAGTCACGGTTATCCACTCATTCCACACAGCTGGATAGATCCAAGCTGTAAAAAAGCCACCTCCTATCTCGGGTTTCTTGTTTGTTTCAGGAGACAAAAGACACCTTCAGCAATCAGAGCCAGGGCTCCTTTCCAAGACAAAGGAGAACCAAGCAGATAAAGTGGTGATGTCAGCAGTGACAACATCCAAATGTTCACACTGAGACTGCAGCTCGGGACCAGCCTCAGGGCCTGGGAGTAGCTTTGTCCAGCCAACAGCTCAGCTAACACTATTTACAACTCACAAGGGCAGCAAGGTAATGAGAACATTCAGTATTTTGTTTTTAAAAGGCTAGGTTTGCCACTCAGCCTGGACACATTGCTCCTGTGTGAAGAAACGGTAATAAAAATCACATTTATACTAAACCTGCTTGTCTCTGGTTCCAGGCAGGCTCCTCTTTACTCCCAACCCCAATAAAATCAGCTACTAAAATCCCTGGACACAATTTACAGGCAATGTTCCAGGAGCAAGGTGAATTTAAGGTCCAACAAGTTAAAAAAGAAAACTAGAAACTCTGGAAACCTCCTGCCCTCCTGCACGCCCTACTTACTGAGCCACAGGAACTCCACACTCACTGTTTCACAGCAAGTCACCCTGAATTACCCAGAGGATGGATTGCATGTCCTACAAGGTCTTATCTCTTCACACAAGGAATAAGATCCAACGTCAACCTTTGCCAGTATCTTGCTCCAACCAGCCTGGAGGCCGAAGCGTCTCCATCCCAACACATCCAAAGCTGAGCTAGGAAACCACAACACCAGCAGAATGAACCTCTGCTTTCTCCCAGTCAGAGATACGGGTACAAACTACAAGACCACTTAGCACAACAGCTTCAAAAGTCACTCAAAATGGGGTGGCACAGAATTCCAAGGTCTCTGGCAGGTCAGCATTTGGCTTGCAGCTCAGGAGGGAAAGGCAGCAAGAGTTCAGACACCTCCTCAGGTTGTTCAGGGAGGAATTATTGGGTGTTAATTTTCAGAAATGCCACGCTAACTAGATGGATGGCTCAGCTGAACCACTTGCAAATACAGCGGGCAGAAAAACAGCACCGACATGCCATCAAGTGCCCCAAGCACCCTGACAGCACTCAGTACATTAATTACACTAAGAACTAGAACAAATTTAAGAACAAAAGGCTGTCAGGATAATGTCCCAAAGTATTTTGCTAACCCCTCAAGTGCACTCGACTTATTTACAGTAATGCTTTCAGCTAGGTAAGGAAATGCTCTGTGCTGCACCTTGTTTAAAAGTCAAATGCTTTCCACAGAGATCAGTTCCAACCTCTGGTAACCTGCCTAAGGAACAGCAGGAATTTGCCTTTCTACCTGCTTGCAAGTTAGCACACATCAACTGTAATTAAGGATTTGATCTCAGGTACTTTGGCCTCTGGTTCTTGTGCTGTGTCACACAGAGCTGTGTTACTGCTGCATGCACAACACGCAGCATCTGAGTGGAATCACAGCTTCTGTGTCTTCCCAGAAGAAAAAACCATTCTTTTGTTCTGGAACAGACATTATGAAGAGATTTCCACTGGCTACTTAGCAGCGACTGATCTTCTCCAGCAGACCTGAGCTGGTGACAGCAAAACTCCCAACGCCACAATGCTCTGACTGCACATCAGACCCAGCACACACTGCTGGCCCTGACTGCCAGCTCCATCAGCCTGGCTTAAACTGAGACCTTAGAGCCCCCTCCTGTGCCTAAAGGGGCTCCAGGAGAGCTGGAGAGGGACTGGGGACAAGAGCTGGAGTGCCAGGACAAGGGGGAACAGCTTCCTGCTGCCAGAAGGGAGGGATAGATGGGATATTGGGAAGGAATTCTTCCCTGTGAGGGTGGGGAGCCCCGGCAGAGTTTGCCCAGAGAAGCTGTAGCTGCCCCTTGATCCCTGCAAGTGTCCAAGGCCAGGCTGGACAGGCCATGAAGAAACCCAGTCTAGTGGAAGGTGTGTGCCCATGGCCCTCCCAACCCAAACCATTCCATGATTCTACAATGGTTCCCATAATGGTTTACAGCCTCTGAGCATCTGATTTTTGGGGATAAAGATGGGAATCAAGCAGCCAGCCATGCATCCTGCTGGGAAAAAGCAGCAGAGCTGGTGGGATAAGAATCAAGTATTCACATTTTGCACCCTTTCCTCTACCTAGACTAGATGGAGTCCAAGTCTCCAGAAGCAGCCAATTCATATCACACTGGTTTCTTTCTCATAACCCATGAGTCAGCTTAGATGCTAAAACAAATTACTTCTTTGTTTGCACAAAGGTGAAGGACTTGAAGAGTATTTCCTATTTTTAGGAAGAAAAGAATTGGGAAAAAAGTAGCACAGCAGGAGATAAAGAGGATGAAAGTCAAAGGGGTGGAAGTCAGCACAGAATAAAGCAGCAGCTGCAGAAGATTCTTAAAGTATCCATAAACTTAGTATTTCAAGAACTTTCCCAAAAAGCAACTTTGGGTAACAGCCTGTGTGTGCAAAGGCTACTTCACTCATTTCCTCAAATGTTTCACAGTTGCCCCACAGAGATTTAGACCTTTCAGGGATTTAAAGGTTCATATCTGAATACCTGCAGAGGAAGTGTGTAAGCATAGGCAGAAACTGTCAACAGAGTGCAAAGTACAGCAGGTCAAAGGACGCAACAGCAAACACTTTCCATGAAAAGGCATTCCATGCTCCCTCTGAACCTGTTTGTTAATGATTGCTCATTACTGGGCAAGTGAACTGCAGGTCTGCTCCCACCTTAGGTGGATCCAGCATGGCAGCAGAGCTTTCAAGGAACCGTGGGCGTGAGGTGAGACTTGCCCTGCCAAGCACAAAGACTCCGCTTCAATATTTTGCTTTTTTGCTCTCCCAGACTTACAGACAGATGAAATACTAGATAGAACACAATCCTTTGACAAAGAAAAAGCTCCAAACCTAGCTCAGATCATGGTGTGATGAGTGAGTGGTCTTTGGGAGGTGGCCTAGGTAGTGACAGCATAGGCAGTAGGTGAAGAGTAAAAACAGGCTCCAAAAATAGAGTGTGATTCTTCCCCTGCATCACAGGAAGGATCTGAAGAAGGCAAAGATATTCCAGAGACATTTCCCTACAACAGATCACTTGTGTAGGTGGGACCTTGAGGAAGCTTGGCCTGGCAGCATGTGTATATTTAGATTTCATTAATTCCCCTCCCTAATCTCCATCCTCCCACCAGCTTCTCCAGGGCAGCACTGTCCCTCCAGCAGGGACCACGTGGGGCTGGCACTGCTGCAACACCAGCACCACCCCTCATCTCCTCACAGAAGAGGGCAGATTCCCCCACTTCAGAACCTCCTCCATCTCCAGATCACTGCAGCCTCAGCAATCTGCACATTCCTAAAGCAAATGCCAGTGACACAGGCACAGCCTACAGGGAAGGGATTCAGTTTTAAGTCCAGCATTAGTGACAAACAAAGACATGTGAGACTGCCCTGGCTATGACACACACCCCCAAATTTACTGCAGGGAACTGATGCAAAATCAGAGAATCCCAGAATGGTTTGGGTTGGAAGGGACCTCAAAGCTCATCCAATTCCACCCCATGCCATGGGCAGGGACACCTTCCACTAGACCAGGCTGCTGCAAGCCCCATCCAAATTGGCCTGAAATACTTCCAGGGATAGGGCAGCCACAGCTTCTCTGGGAAATCCATTCCAGTTCCTCACAGGGAAGAATTTCTTCCTAATATCCAATCCAAACCCATCCTCCTTCAGTTTAAGGCCGCGTGTGGCATCTTAACCTACAGTCACTTATCCAGGGCCATGTCCCAAAGTTTGCCAGAGGTTTCTGTGTATTCTTTTCTATACTTAACTCCAGGCAGAGTTGTGAGCAAGTTTTAAGCTGCATACCTGTTCTAGAATACCATGTATGGACAGCTCTGAAACTTCACTGCAGCTGCCTGGAGACCTGGCTTCCACTCGTCCTCAGGGATGAGCATGAATTAAAATCTGAAGACAACAGCAAATTTCATTTTTAATTAGCCAGGGCAGTCAGCCAAGGAAGGCTCCCCCACCCTCTCCTGGCTGGTGAAGTCTGACAGCTCGAAAGGATTTACATTCCCAGTGGCCATTCCAAGCACAGGCGCTCAGGCAAGTGCCAGCCATGCAGCACTGTGAGTGCAGTTAATATCCAACCAGCCAAGGACAGCAATGCAGCCAAAGCACCAGGCCTGAAGGGAACAAAGGGCACAGACTTGGACTTCAGCTCAGCTTCATCTTACCTCGCCTCCGGGATCAACACGGGAGTCGTGAGCTTAGCAGCACTTGGAGAATGAACATCCATAAAAGCAAAGGAATTTTAAGGAAATGATAATAAAAGATCCATCTGTATATTCTGTCTTTATTACAGGGCTCTTGGCTCCCAGCACTGAGGAGGTAACACAGCAAGCAGCCCTGGGGAGTGTCTGTGCAAGCCAAGATCCAGTACGGACACTCCATCCTGAACTGGCCCTGCTCAAGTCATTCAGAGGGAGAGAGGAAGTCACTTTACTTAAGCTGGCAAAATGTAAACAGAACATACAGCTTTTCACATCCCAGGCCACCAGCACTCATCAAAACAGGGACTCTCAGAAACCTCCAAGGCTCCAGCTCTGTCTCTCACTGATCTAGCCAAAAAATGGAGTTCAATTGCACATGAAAAGGGACACAAAGCTTTGTGATGTGAACAGAGGTGACTGGTGGCAGTCCCAGCACAGGCTGAGTCCTGGTGAGCAGGGAGAGCTCACTGATCACAGAATGGCTGGGGGTGGGAGGGCCCTTGCATATCTTGTTCCACCCCCTGCTGTGGGCAGGGACACCTTCCACTAGACCAGGTTGCTCAAAGCCATCCATAATTGAAGCTCTAGAGACTGAAAAATGGCCCTGCTCTGCTGTGCTCTGTCCCAGGGCTGACTAGGAGCTGCCACCTCCACAGGTGCCAGTGCCACACTCACTTCACCTTCCACCTCCTCCACAAGCCATCGTGTGAAATTAGTCTGCCACAAGCAAATCAGAAGGGAAAGCAACCACCACAGGTTAAATGTGCACCTCACAGCCTGTCAAAGAGGGGGCACAGCAGTTCTTGCCAGCAGAACTACAAGCACATTACACTTTTATGCAGGAGCTCTTGGCTTGCAGACGACCCAAGCAGGCCACTGGGCTCCAACACACCAGCTCTGGATGAAGCCAAAAAGTGCCCTTCATGTGCCTCACCAAGCACACTGCCCTGCTGACATGTACAACCGTTCCCAAAGTGTTCAGGGTGGCATCACCTGACTGCACACACTAATCTAGAAATACTATTTACGAGCTACAAGTCACCAGCTACAGTATCACAGTCTAGATGTGAGGTCAATATGCTGCAAGGATACTGGTTTCCCACAGTGCAGGCAAGAGCTTTCATGCAAATCTCATGTCAATGGCAGGGAAAAAATGGGCATTTAACTCCTTTCTTGTAGCCATTTTAGGCAAACAGATGGAAGAGCTCTTCAAGGCAGTATCTAAGCCAAAAATCTGAGAGTTTTATTTACAATCATATCCTTGCATCAGTTAAACCTACCAGTAATTAATTTGCTTGCTTCAGGGCAAGCACTACACACTGCCGAAAGCAAGAGATGATTTAAATCTTAATTTAAAAAAAAATTAAAAATCCTATATCTTCTGCAACACAGAGCAGCCTAAAGGAATAAACACAGAACAACAGGAACAATCAGGAGCTGATCCTCCTTTATACCTTGCCATGTGCCTTGTTCAAACCAGCTCATTGCTTCTGGCCTCTTCCTTATTAAGAAAGGGGATGTTACTTGTTTTCAAGAACTTGGGATAGCCAAGAGACCAGTATTCCAGGTTTCACAGATGGGATATTCCAAGAAAGATCTTCCATATGTACAGAGCTTCAGTCAGAGCTGGTCCACACCACAGTATAAGTGCAGCTGATGCATCTGCCAAACTACATTATTTTCTAATCACCTTCTACACTTGAAATGAAGACACCAGCTTTAAAGTAGTGAGGTTCTTTATGGCACTTGACCAAGGAGGACAGGCCAGGTCCATAATCTGTGGCAAGGTATCTAAGACAGTACTCACCGGCGTTCTCCTCCATTCCTCTTGTACACTAGTGCCCAGAGAAATTCCTACAAAAACAGGAAACAAAGTCAGCACACCAAATAAAATTCCAAGTATGGAGAAAGAGAAATAAAACGAAATCTGACCTATCAGCTCTGCGCAGCCTACACAAAACCAGTGTGGAGGGAACCTAGAGCAGAAATCCTGCCCCAAACCAGAAAGAGTGTGATATTGTCACCCCTCTTTGAAGACATCAGAAACTTCTAATCACACACATGCTGCAATGGAAAGAAAAGAGAAACAAAATTAAGGTGCCATAATTACAAATCAGCAATATTTGTTCCCAGTGAAAACATTCCACTTCTGCCTCTTCAGGAAGGGATGTGCCTGCTGTCAAAAGGAACAGCCTACTGCTTATCTAGCAAAGGCAGCACAGCACGTGCACAGGAAGTATTTCAGATGTCACACAGCATCAAGGCACTTCTGAACATACTGGGGGGGGAAGAAAAAAAGAAAAAAAGGAACCAGGATTTTAGTAGAAAAGCCAGTTTTTCTCTAGAGAAAGTTCTGAAATGAGGTGCCAGGGGAACTAAGTTTGGGGAAATCATGATGTGTCTTGATTTTGACAGATTCTGCAGCACAGTAAAAACAGGCTCGGTATTTTAGAAAAAGGGACATTCTGTCCTCAAAATCTTGCAGTTCAAACTTAGACAACGACAAGTGGACATGTCAGCAGGAACAGCATGGGGTGATTGGGGAAGAACTACAAAATAAGGCTGTTCCAATGCTGAGGAGTCAAAGCCAGCCTTTATCCATAGCCCACTTCAGCCTAACCTTTCCCCCAAGAAGCCCAGGCCAACTCATCACCTTTGCTCCCAGCAGCAACATATGGTTTGGTGGCTTTAGTTTCACATCAGACCAGCTGGTCATCTTCATGTGACAATTTGCTGACTGTGCAGCATGTGCTCAGCTTGTTCAAGAGCACTGGAGCATCCCAGGGCTGCAGTGTCAGCAGAGACAACCACAAGACACCATCCATGGAAGTTCTGCCAGTGGGGCTTTTCAGCTTTGCTTTGCTCAGCTGTGGGGGGAAATGCTTCTTTGGATCAACCATGCTCCAGGCTGCTTCTCTCTGATGCAGCTGGAATTCCATCACAGTGATGCTCTTGGAATGGGGGGGAACACCTCAACAGAGCCATTAAACCCTCAAAACATAACTGGTGATCACAGCTTTCAACAGCTTTGAAAAGAGAACAAGTATCTGTACAGGCTTCTGGGCAGTAAATGAGTGGATCAAGACCATCAGAAGGTTTTGATTTCACAGGCAGACAGCCACAAGTCACTTAGGAAACACCCTCAGAATCCCTACAGCCTAATCCATTAACACTCTTAAAATACAGCTTGCACACACATTTGGATGCATGGTTTGGTGCATCCACGTGCTGCATCAAGGACACCATTTGCAAGAACTGGAATGAATGAAGCAGAATCATTTAGGCTGGAAAAGCTCTCTAAGATGATTGACTCCAACCATTAACCCAGCACTACCAGGACAACCACTAACCCATGTCCCCAGGTGCCACATCCACATGTTTTTGAACGCTTCCAGGAATGGTGACTCCAACACTGCTCTAAGCAGCCTGTGCCACGGCTTCACAACCCTTTTGGTGAAGAAATTTTCCCTGATATCCAATCTAAAACTCCCTGGCACAACTTTAGGCTGTTTCCTCTTGTCCTGTCCTTTACTCCCTGGGAGCAGAGCCTGACCCTCACCTGGTCCAATCTCCTTCCAGGGAATGCTCCCCCACTGAAGGGAGAAGAGCCACCATCCCCACCTCCCCTTTCAAGCAAGCCCTTCTGGGAAAGGAAAGCAGAAGGGAAACTGAAACTGCCACCTCAAAGTCTGTTTGAACCTCAGCACAAATGAGAGCAGTGCTCCCACTCCCCAGAGCCAGCAGGAAGCTGGGTTTAATTTGCCTTTCAAGGGCATTCCTGCACAGGTTGTGCTGAGCTCTGCACACTACCAGGGGCACATTTGTGCCTGGAATACCCATCCTGCCAGCCCGTCACTGCTGGACCCTCACTGCACACCAGAGACATCTGGCACTGCCTGATGGCACAGCTGGCACCTCCTCAGGCTGTGCTGGGAGGAGCTTTCTGAGCAGGAGACTAAATCCACACTACCTGGTTATTAACAGAGCAAGCACAAAAGGCGCACTGTGGAGAACAAGCGATGCCAGGGCAGAGGGAGAAGGGGCAGAGTCCGCACTCGGGCAGCAGTGCCACGGGCTGCCAAAGCCCTGAGGAGCTGGCACTGCTCACCAAGGACACGGATCACGCAGTGCAGACCCTGCTGCCAGCCTAACTGCCACTGGCTCATGGGAAAGCTGCACTCTGCAATAATACTTGAGATAACCCACTCCACGGAACAGAAATTGGCGTTATCCCCTACTGTCACAGCTTTCCCAGATATCTACTTCTGAGAAAACTTGGATTTTTCATTTCCTCTAGCACGACATGCCACAGCTCCTCTGAAAATTCGTGTCCTCTGAGCACTCCCACATTCCCTGGGCCTGACAGCTGTGTGAAGTTCCTGTGTTTCCAAGAGCCCTGTGCTGGCACAGCTCAGCAGCTTTCAGCGCTCAGGACACTCCGTGCCCCTCACTGCTCTGGCCACCACAGCAGCAGAACCACGGCCTTTGTCTGCCTCGAGACCTCAAACACTTCACAGCTTTTTCCCCAGCTCTTGGTACCACTGTAAGAACATATTCCTGTTCCATTGCCCCGGCTCTGAACTCCTGGCAGTAAGGTGATGGCTTTTTTCCAGCTCGGCTGCTAATCCACACACAATAGAGAAGGACTGTTTGCAGCCATGCTGGAGTGTTCTTCAGCCTCAACACACTCCCTGCTGCACAGGGAACTTTGTCTTTCCCAGCTCTGCCCAAGTGCTCAGCTCTGTCACATCCCCCCGCAGTAACACAAGCCTGCCCAATTCCAGACTTTGGGCCTCCTCCCATGCCCTCCCACCCCCTCCTTGCACCAGCACCCATCCAGCTGCTCTGGGAACAGTTAAAGCTGACCCAGATGCAGACCAAGCTTGTCCAGAGCAGTGGGCTGGGAAGGACAGCACCTGGACAGCCCCAGCTCAAACCACCACCAAGGTGCACACCAAGGTGTGCCTTTGTTCCAGCCTTGGGCAATCCACATCCATCAGCTTTACTAAATACCCCCTTACAGCTTCCTCCTTTCCTCACGTCTCATTTTCAACAATCCTTACTCAGACCTCTGGAGCATTAAGCATTCAGCTTCCTTCAGAATGAAGCTCATTAGCTGGACCCCTCTGTCCTCACTGCTCATCTCCAGTACCATGAACAGCTTCCTTCAAAAGACTACAGCATGCTTCCAAAAGTCTAGCTAAAACCCAAGCCAATGTTGGTTGTTTTTCCCAACTAAAGTAGAAAACTGACAACTCTTCCAAGCAGAAGTGGCACATTACTTCCCCACAGTGGCTGCCAACAGGCTTGCCTTAGGCACAGAAAGGCAGTTTCCATGCTGGCTCAGCTCTAAATCACCATTCCAGAGAGGGACACGACAGCAGCTGGGCAGCTACTACAGCACTTTTACTGTAATGAGACACAAAACCCAAGGCTATCTTGGAAAAAAAAGCACGTGAGGGAGAGAAAGGATGCTCTTATAATAGTTTGGAACTATATCCACCATTTGGAGGGAAAAGGAAGGGTTAACACACCCATAGCTTGAGGAACATGGTCCTGCATTAATAGAGACCATGACCCATGAAATTAAACAAGCTCACCTGACAACTCCCAGATGATTATTCATTTTGACCTAATATGGTGCTAGTAACAGCCAATAAACAAATATTACATTATCACTCATTAAGCCACTTCAGCCCTTTGCTTTACACAAATTATATTCCTGCAGCAGCACCCAGCACTTCCACTGGGGCAGGTGACCAGAGTCCAGCAAAGGGTTGATGCTGCCCACAACAGCTTACCATCATAACAAGAAAAAGCAGACACCAGGAGTAAGGCCAGCTGGGGAAAGGAAGCCAGGCACAGAGCAGCCTCCTCTTCATCACACAGAGAACGTCCTGAGTCTTCCTCCCTGCTTTGCCAAACTCCACTCCAATGGCTGATCCAAGCCATCAGGATTCTCCCCAGCTGCAAGTGTTTCCCAAGGGCCAGACTTACAAACCCTCCCCACCTAGCCCAGGGATCTGGCTGCCCGTTCCTTTTATAAATGCAATTTCAAAAATAAAATCAACATTTTATTCTCTCACCAATAATTACTCCTTCCAGGAAGCCAGATGAGCGGATTTTTGCAAAGCTGAGATAACTCCACCTAATGCCATGGGTCTGTTGGCCATGAAGCTCCATCAGGTCCTCAGGGGAAGGGCTAAAGAAACTTATTTTATCTGCCAGCAGTGAGATTAAGAGCAGGGTAAACAATATTAAACTTCTGCTCTGCAAAGCAGAATACATCAACAGCACCAAACTGTTCTCCCAAGGGACAGATCACAGGACGGGTGCACAACTGGAGTTTAAGTATTACAAGGGAAATTCTTAAAAAGCCTAAACAGATCAACCATGCCAAATGCCCTAGTACAGATGACAAGACAAGGTGTAAAGGTATAATTAACATCTTGTTGGACAGAGTGGGACAAAGGGGAAGAGATGCACAAGCCCCTTTTCAAGTCAGTGGATGCCAAAAAGCTCACATATTTTTCTGACTCCATCTAAAAGTCTTGGTTTGCTCATGTCCTTCAGTTATATGGTTTGAACATCATTTGATGGTTTCTGCAAATTGCTGGAACTACAAAGGCTGGTTTCCAAATCCTCTGAGCAGCCTCGGCTGACCCAGTTTGTTCTGCACTAATCACACTGAGCAGTGGAGAGGTCAGCTGGAGGGAAATCAGAATATTCCTCCTCAATAAAACCATACAGATTAAACCCAGTTGTTCTGCAGCCTAATCTGGCGACATGTCAATTAACGGGGTGCACCACTAATTAACAGCCCAGCAGTTTCCCTCCCTTTCCAAGGATCCCAACACCACCAGCATTTTTGCACTTGTTGGGAAGCAATGGCTTTGAACAGGAACACAGCAGCTGGTTAGCACAAGGAATAGGTTTTGTGGAAGAAGTGGAAAAATCAGACAAGTGTATAACAACTCTACATGCAATTAAAATAGAAAATTGGAATAACCAGGATTGAAAAGCTCAATACAGTTCATATTACAGTCAATGAAACCAGTGGCTTTTTGTCACAGATTTAACATTTGATAAGTGGCTCCCCATGCAAACAGCAAATGTTTTCCAGCAGCTCAGTAGCTGCCTGTGGGTGGCACAGTAATATAAGGTTACCAGAGAGGAACTGGAAAGGGAAGGGAGCTGCATCCTCCGGGGCTGTGCCACGGGGAAGGTAAGAGGCTTTTTCCAACATTTGGGCAAAAGAAAACCTTAAAAATACCCATGGACGTGCTGTGCAGAACATTGGAATGGGACTCCAGATCCCACATCGTTACTGCTCTGCTGCTGACTAGCAAAGAGTCTCTGAGGTTGGAAAAGATCTCCTGGATCACTGAGTCCAGGCTGTGACCAATCACCACCTTGTCAACCACACCAGAGCACTGAGTGCCACATCCAGATGTTCCTTGAGCACCTCCAGGGATACTGAATGTTGGACAGTGGACAAGGCCCTTTATCTATGCCTCAGTTTCCCCTGTCTTCAAGACAGGATTGACTTCTTTTGTAAAGCAATTTGAAGGCAAACTAAAACTTGCAATGCTCCATTTCGTAGCAACTTTCACCTTACGCTGGCCTCCACAGTAGTACATGGAGACTTTATTCATCTCACAAACCAAACACAGCAAGTTCTTCCATACTTCTATTTGAAACAGACCATACAAAGTCTGAAAAAGCCACTCTGGCCTCTCCCAGGTGTTTCAGTTCACTGAAGGAACCGTATTCACCAAACCTTGAAGAAAAAGCCAGCAGCCTATGGCAAAGTCTGGCACATATGAACACAGTACAGCTTCTGCACCAGCCCCCAGTGACAAACACTATTTCTCTTTAGCTCTCAGCATGGGAAACACCTCTAATTCGCCTCCAGACCTGTTGACAGCTGATCCACCCCTGTGGAAGTGCAGATACATGCAGAGAAAAAATTGCAGAAAAAACTGCAGTACGAATAGAGCAAACCAGCTTCCCTCTTCACTGTCCTTGAGTGGCTGAAGGGCATGTCTTGGACCAAAATTACCTTCTTGATAAAAGCAGGGGGTAAAATTAAAGCAGAATGGCCCATTCATGCAGAGGACAGATGCTCTTACTACTGTGGAAGCTGACACAGGTGTAGGAGGATCCAAAAGGAAGTAGCAAGGCAGGGCTGTGCTGTGATCAACTGCTTGATATAATGAAACCCAGGAGATTAAAGAAGTTCTGGACACCCATGAGACCAATACACACCACTTCATCTATCAATACAGGTTCTTGTACTGAAGATTGCAATTCCTATAGCTTGCTATTACCCAGAAAAGTTTGGGCACAAAGGAAGGAGAAAAGGAAGGGAACTGATGTCTTTGTAAAGTAGTTTCTATAGAGCATCCCCGTTATCCAGGACCACACACGTTTTTGCACAGTAAGACATAAGGAATCAGCTCCACCAGCACCTGCTTCAGCAAAGCAAAAAAAAAAAAAAAAAATCTGAAGTACAGAGCTAAACTGCCCAAAATCTAAGGTGTACTTTCTACTTCTCCCTCTTTCCAAAATGCAGAAGATGACAAACTGAATTCTTGACTATGCAAATCCATATTAGGATGAACTTCTTCGCTGCTGAAGCCACTGGGGCATCCCCAGTTAGTTACAAAAACACCAGCTGGGCCTCTGCAAACCCAGACCACAGCACAATCACAAGGCCTATATAAATTAATTAGTGCAGTAATTGAAAGCACAGAGGAGATGGGGAGATGCCTCGAGTACAATTCACCTTTCAGAGAAGGTTAAACAAGTGTAAAGGGAAAACAACCAGGAGAGTGGTCCCTATTCTCAGACCTATGAATGTTAAGAACAGGAATTCTGGAGATGTCTTTTTTCCTGTAAAGGTTATAAGACAACACACAACATGTTAAACACTAGATGCTCACTAGCATCTAATATTCAAACCCAAAAATAAGCTTGAATGCCTTAACCAACTCAAAATGGTTGTCACCAGTAGAAGGGTTTCTCATCCAGATCCTTTCCAGCTTGTTGGATTGCCACAAAGAAATGAATCCCAGGGGTTTTTTTAAAGAGAAAAAAAAAAACCTGACACAGAGCTGTAGAAGGTCTCCCTTCCGAAAGGAACTGAGAGCAGCTTGCAGCCCCTGTGAAATCCCAGCCCCAGCAGCACCACATTGGTTTCAGCTCTGGAACTGGCACATTTCCCTCATGTCTTACTGCACAACTGATTTCAGGGCAATAGGCCTTGTCAGAAATTAAAATTCCTTTGTGGTCTGCACATACCTGCTCGTGCAACAGCTCATTCTTGTACCACACCCCACAGGGAATTTCAATTCATGTGGCAGCCCCATCCAGGGAAGTGTCCAAGACCAGGCTGGACTGGGCTTGGAGCAACCTGGAGTAGTAAAAGGTGTTCCTGCCCATGGCAGGGGGTGGGACTGGGTGAGTTTTAAGGTCCTTCCAACCCAAACCATCCCAGGATTCTATGGTTTCTGCCTGACGAATGCTAAGCAGACATGAGCTCAGTCCTCTGCTTGTGCCTGTCTCCCAAGAAGGATCCAAATGAGCTTGTTGGATATACCCAAGCAAACCTCTCACCCTGGACCCAGTGTTACAGAGAGCAGCTGAGGACTGTGCTGACTGTTTTATCTGAGCTAAATGATCTGTGTCAGTTCTGTAACACACCTCCAAAATGCACAAAGTAACTGGGTTACTTATTTACCTCTGGCTTCTGGGGTAAAATTCAAACCACCTCTGCCTTCATTTTGTGGTTTCCATTTTCATCAAACTTTGAATAAAAACTAAGCAGCTGAGTATTCATTCAGTGCTGTGGTCATGCCCCTGTAATTATGACTCGACAGACAATTTCAATTCAACCACCATTTCCTCCCCCAAATGAGACCACTTTTAGTCTCAGCCACAGCAGAGCCCTGTTGAAAAGTGCTTCTTTTTGCCTCTGTTTAAGAACTGAGAGGAATGAGCTTAAACACCATGAAAGCACCAAAATGAATCTGTTAGAAAGCTCACCTGAACTCCCCAAAATCCTGCAGCAGCAGAGCTGAATTTGCAATCCTGCCATAAGGGTCTTTCCCAAAGCACCCTGAATGCCCAACTGCTCCTGGGATAAACAGCCCACAGGGTTTGTGCAATCAGATTAAACTCCATGCCTCCCCTTGCTGCATGTTCCAGCACATAAACCAGGCATCTCTAACCAAATTCCACACTGAAAGGCAATGCAATGTTCCCACTTGAAAAAATATGAGATACAGGAAACCTGTGCTGTGTAGGTGTTGTTATCACCTTACAGAGCCAACACTTTTTAACTGGGAACAGCTCAGCTATTTGAAATTGTAGCTCTTTCTGAATTGACACTCTGGAATTACACCACGGAATCTATAGGAGCATTAAATTTCACCTTTTGAGGCAGATTTTGCCAAGCACTTCAGGTAGTTTGAAATGCAGTGGTAGCCTTATACTTTTCTTCCACAGACTCACTAGCATAATTTCTAATTATTTCTGATTAAGATATCAAATTTCCTTAAAGAAGCCCTCCTCAGGCAATTATTTTCTTGCAAAGCTCCAGTTTTAATAAAAAAGGTGCCCAGACTTTAACTAGGACAACAGAGAAATTAATTCCCACTGCTGATCTGGCAAAGTCTTTATAACACAAGTGCAAGCAGCGAGGCATCCCATTGTGAAAATAAGCCCATAAAGCTTCTGAATGAGAACATTTTCTTAGGAAAAAAAAACACCAAAACTTTTGTAGTTCTCATGGTTGTGCACACAGTTTATGAAGCAGCAACACTGATTGCCTGGGGATGGTGCTTAGTGCAGCACCTGACCTCCTGGGCTGGAGCTGATTTTAATCTCAGGCAGAAGTTGTGCCTTTCCTAGTGCGCTTCCAAATGCTTTCAGACAGGGACACAGAATCGTGGAATGGTTTGGGTTGGAAGGGCCTTTAAAGATCATCTAATTCCAACCTTCCTGCCACACCTTCCACCAGACCACATTGCTCAGCACATGGTCACTCATGTTTTATGTTTTGGTCTGATATACTCCTCCAAATAATCTTTAATTAAATCTTAAGTGGGATAATCTTAAAGACAGTAATCTCCTAGCACTCCCCCCCAGAACAGGAATGCTTCAGCTCTGTTCTCTCATCGCCACTCTAACTTTCCATTGGAAATGACGTTTTCCAGCCAACACATTTAGCTGCATTAAGAACTCAACAAAACTATCAGAGCTTCTTTCCAGCCACAAAAGGACCTTCCACAGTAACAATGGTTAAAACAACACCCAACTGAATTGACAAATCTCTCCTGGTGCCCTGCAGGCAGGCTAGCTGACCTGGGCCAGGAAGGCAACCAGAAAAAACTCATCTTGTCCAAATGTGCAAATGAAATCAAGGGAATCATTACAACACCAAGGAGCAGAGAGGACTTTCAAATTAGAGAAAACATCAATGTCTCAAACAGTCAAGGCACAGGAGCTGAGGAAATGCCTTGGGATGGGCTGTATTAACGGGAAGGTTGCTGGACCTGGCTCTGCAGACCCAGCATGAGGAGCTGGTTCACAGGCAGAGGATCCTCCACAAGATTTGCCTTAGGAGCACTCTGGGTACAGCCAGTGGCCCCCAGCCCCTCCCTGCCCAGGAACCAGCACACCTGAGTGGTTTGTCAGGTCACTTGAACCAACCCAGCCAAGAGCTATCAAAAAGGACAAACACCTCCCAAGGTTATACAAGAGGACTCTGTTATGACAGAGCCTCCAAGGAGCTTCAGAATAGAACTAAAATCCAATGACAAAAAAAAAAGCCTTAAAAAATAAGCAACTTGAACTGTAAGCTGACACTTTCTGGTGACTTCTCTTGTCCACCAGACTCAGCCTTTCTGTTGTGTTCAGCTGCTGTGCCCTTGGACAGCAGAGCAGGTTCGTTTTATGACCCCATTCCCCAGCACAGTTATCAACCAGCCAGGAACTGCTGGTTTGCTCAGCAAACAGGACCTTTTGATAGGTGCCAGAACCAGGAACAGTTAAAAACATCCCCCCACTCCCCTCCACCTACATCAGCAGCACTCCAGGTAAATTCTAAACAAGGTTTCTGGAACAGGAATTAACTATATCAGAGCAATAAAACAGATGAAAAAGAGTGAAATTGAAGGAGAATGTAATCACTTACAAAACATAATATGGAAAAAGCATATTAAAGAAAAACATTAAAACTAGCAGGACCAAATCCATACCAAGCCATATAAATGAAACAAAAAGTACTTTGAAGGTTTTTAAGACTTCAAAGGTAGCTGTGAGTGAGCCCAGGAGTTTGACACCTGGACAGGTATCAGACAAACACCAGTATAAGCCGACAGCATTCCTGGAAATGTAAAAATACACTGGAAGCAGGGAAGGTTGTATTCTTGCCTACACCTGCTAAACTCGCTCATTTTAAATGGAAAATCAGTCAGCAGTGACAGGTCTACTAAAGGGAACCTCAGGTCTGCAATAAGAATGGCATTGAGGAATAGCTGTTTTGTTGTAAAAAGGAACTGAAGCTTGACCCAATCTGACCCAGCTTTGCCCAGTAAATAATGATGCTTGCAGCAGTCTGAAGGATTGAGAGGTGTCCTTTTCCTCAGATGCAACTCCAGGTTGGATGGATGCTGTCACTCATTTGAAGGCCACAGAGTGCACTTAGCAGCCAACCTTGGGGTTGGCCTATGAATGGAGATTTACTGACTTCATCTGAGGAATACTTCAATTCACAAAGAGGTGCCCACAAAACACAGGGTTTAGATAAATAACAGGAACTGTGAAACACCCCCACACCAAACACAAACTACAGCAGCTTTCAGAGGGACTTCAGCCCACAGGTTTGCACCCTCCCACCCCAACAGCCAGCAATGACACACAGAAAGCTGCAGGAGCTCTGCCAGCTCTCAGGAATTTAATCCATTGCAGACTGACTTGCTGGAACCTGTAACCTGCACCTCTCTGCAGCCTCGCCTGTTTTTCTGGATGGGTCAGGGAGCTGCAGGGAAAGGCAGCCCAGGAACTCAGACCACTCAGCCATAACACAATCCTCCTGCCATCCCAGTTTCAGCAAATGGTCTGTGGTCATGCCCCTGTAATTATGACTTGATAAACTATTTCATTTGAAACCACCAAGACTGTTTTCAGCTGCCCTCCCCAGTACTACAGCTTCCTTTCAGCCTTGGGTTAGGTCTGGTATTCACTATCCTACTGCAGAATCAGCTTTGAGTAGCTTTTACCACAGAACTAACTAATGAGGTCTCTAATTGCTTTATTTCCAGCAAAAAGAGCCCACTGCAAAGAACCACAGCACCACAACTTTCCCGATGTCTTGCAAAAATATAACTTTGTAGTGTAGTTGGGATGAAAGTCAGCTTCTTATTAGGAAAAAGCAACCTGGTCTAGTGAAAGGTGTCGCTGCCCACAGCAGGGGGATTGAAAGTAGATGGTCTTTAAGGTTCCTTCTAGCCCAGACCATTCCATCATTCCATGATCTGTGTGAGCCAATGGAAGAAAGAACAGACTTCCCAGAAAAATGAACAGGCCTGAAAGCCCCCACTAACAAACCCTCCCAATCTCAGGGAGCTCAGCACAGCCCGTCCACACCTGCAACATCACAGCCCCTTCAGGTGAGTGTGACATGAAAACCAAACCAGCAAAACAGCTCGACCTGAAAACTGCCCTGAGGGAGCAATTGCAGGGCAGGCACCAGGTGAGAGGATGGCAGGCACAGCACCTGCACTGGAACCCCCAAATACCCCCTGCAGAAGGCAGTGGGAGCTGTGGTTCCACAGGCTCTGCCTACCCTCCTCTCCACGGGCACCAGGGATCCCGTGGAGCAGCTGAGCCCAGCCAAACCCAGCTTGGGGCAGAAGCAGCTGCTTTGAACCCAGCTCAGTTCCTCAATTCGTTTGTCACATGGGCCACGAGCAGTTGTCGGAGAATAAGGGAAGGAGTGAATCCACAGGACCTGCTCAGCACCTGCAGCACTCTGTGGTGTTTACACAGGGCTGCAGAGTCTGTCCTCACAGCCAAGGGCCAGGACTGGGCTTGGGAGGATCCAGTCAGGCTTGAACAATCTGACCTGAATTACAGATCCTGCCCACTCCTCTATCCCCTTCCCCACTGCAAACACCACAGGGAGGGCTTTTATCTCTCTCCCTTCTCTCTCCTGCTGTTTGAGCCAGGGTGATCACCAGGCCATGAGCACTTATCTTGCACGATGTCAGAGCATCTGTGACAAACCAAGATTGTTTACTCATATTTACAGGATTATTTGAGTTCTCTGCTACAAAACTATTCTTAAACTCCTCCAGTACACCTAGAAGCAAAAATCTAAAGCGCCAACTGATCCCAAAGCACCAGGATTTGTCAGCCCTAGGTTTTGAAAAATGCAGGACTTCACTGATCATAACCCAAGGGCAAGCACTACGCAGGAATTCCAGTTTAACCAGTTCCATGCTTCCTATCCCTCATTCCTCCCACTTTCTTGGAACAACACACAGCAACAAAACCCTGCCCCAATCTATCCCAGAATAACCAATTCACTGCGATGAAAAGCCACCTGCTCCCCCCACAGAGTTAACAGCATTTCCAAATTCCAGCTCTCTCTCAGCCAGCACAGATGGACACACCAGGCACACAGACACCCACTTTGCTTCCAGCACAGCCTTTGTGCTGCTGCCACACAAAGCCCGATGGCAGAGGCTGCCTCCATCCGAGCTGTTTTGTTAAGGGATCATGACATAAACCAGCAATCCTCCAGCCACAAAAACAGTTCAGACTCACTCCTAGCCCAATTAAATTGCAATCTGCTAAAACACACAGGCCCTCTCTGGCTTTTGGGGACCACATCCCTCCACTGGCAGATCACATCCTGAGATCTGACTAATGCATCACCTGCCCCACATGTCCCCAGATGATTAAATTTAACCTGCAACAGCTCAGTCATCACCAGAGATTTTCACTTTCTGGCACACTCTACTTCCGTCCACAGAAATGCTGCAGGAGGGAAATAACCCATTTGCAAAGGAAGCGATAGCCCCAAGAGCAGGCAATAAAACACTAAAATGGAGCCTGAATTCTGCCTTCCTCACTCCTGCTGGACCTGCCCTGTAATCCCTCAGGTGTGGTGGCATTTCGGGTAGCCTTGGATTCGCAGCAGGAGCGGGGCTGTTCTAGGGAAATGGAGGCCTGGCCACCAGAGACTGCTGAATACTCACTCAGACACTGCTGCCTTTGCCAAGACAAAAGCAGCACAAGAGGTTGTTCCTGCAGTGCACACTGAGCTCACAAGCACCAGACACTGACATCTCCTTGGCTGCTCCCCTGCCTGTGGTTCCTGTGCTGCTCAGCAAGCCTGGCCATCTGCACAATGCTCCCATTAGGAACTGGCCATGCCCAGGATGGATTCCTGCTGGAGTTCATCACTGCCCCTGCAGGCCTAAGGCAGACCTGGTGTCCCACAGCTCCTTGCCCCTGCAGGAGCTGTGGGCTGGCACAGCCCTCCAGGCACACTGCACTGCCCCGCTGCCACTCGCTCCCTCTTGGCACCCCAAGCACAAGGGGAAGAGGTTCTGAGCACAGTGATCACGTTGCCCAATTCTCCCAGTCCACTCAAGTGTACGAGGATCTCCAGCCACAAGATTCATTCATCCTATCAGGACAGCTCAGGAACTGCTTCTGTCATCTTCTGCCTTGCAACTTAGCTTTCTTTGAAGACAAATGCTAATACCCTTTAAAAAAAAACCAAATCTGATCCAAAACCAGACTCATCACTGGTGTGAATCACACAGCGTTATTAATTCTCCTGCCCATCAAAACAGAAATGTCTCACCTTGCAAAACAATTGTAGTGGTTGCCCAGGCTCACAGAAATCTGTCCCATCTGTTAAAAATCTGGGTGCACGGAATGAGAGTATTTGACAAGCACTCTGCTGACAGGCAGCAAACATTTCACCCACAATGGTTACTTCAAACCCAGACAGTGATTACAGGTAGCTCAGCGAGGTTCCTCTCAGCCAGCCACAAACACAGCCTCCCAAGAAAGAATTCCTTTTGAAGACAGAGCTTGTAGGGACACTAAATTCCAGGATCAAGCCTGTAGCTGTGAGAAAGCTTCACAAAATGAAGCTTGGAAGATCTTGCACTCCAAACTGCTACAGTCAAAAGCAGGGAACAGAGTGTTCCTGCCTTCAACACTAACAGAAATGGCAAATAAACCAGGACCTCAACTTTACTGCATACAGTCTGCCTAACAGGCAAAGCTGCTCTGATTTCCAGCTCCAAGGGACACCCACAACAGAAGAAGAGCTATTCACTGTGAAGGAGGAGACAGGAACAGCACCCACAGAGCTGAGCAGTGCTGGCATCCACCACCCCAGTTCCCCATGCACTGCATTCCCAAATGCTTTAGTGTTGCATTTTGAACAGCAGATGAACCCCATACATGATTCACTCAGGAACAGGGGCAAAAGTCAGCCTGCTGCTGCTGACCCCCATGCACAGGAAGTTAAAGACAACAATTTTCAGCCAACATCTCCAACACACTCCTGGCAGTGGACACGTTCCCCTCCCGTTTAATAGAGATACAAATCCATTCCCAACAGATTCCTGTTTCAACTGAAATAGTTGTCACAAGCAAGTAACATGCCACATCAGAACCAGAATTTTGGACAAGGAAGCTTTATTTGCTTTATAGCGCTCATGCTCAAAAGAGGGCAAGGATGAAGAGGATATGATGGTTATAAACTGTCATACTTCCCCAAAAGCAACCTTAACACCAGCTTCAGACGAGGTTTTGTTGAAGCCAAACTCAGCAGCAGCACTGTCAGCCATCCCAGAGGACTCATCCCACTGAGGGACCCAATAGCAGAGCCTTTCTCTAGGATCAGCGCTCTGCCCCAAGTTCAAGGATGCAACATATTTTATAGGACACCAGAGCAAGGCAACACGTGGCTCTAAATCCACACAAAACCACCACCCACCACATTATCTTGAGCATGCAAATCAAACCCCTTGCTGCTGGTATTAAGAAGAAAATGCAGCAAAGTCACCTTGGAAATACCGAAGAATTTGAGCTTTCAGTCCAACAGGAGTAAACCACAGCAGAGTGTCCCTGTAACTTATGAGCCAACAGATAATATCAAACCCTGAGGGAAGTGTTTGTGGAGAACACAGGAAGACTTAAGTCTACAATCACAGGTTCAATTAAGAATTCATTTAAGAATGCTAATCAAAAGGTAGTAAGATAAACATTCACATCAACATAAGGAATCCTACTCTGCATTTGCTCCGCAGTGCAGCCACACACGACAGGACAAAGCAATGCTCATGACAGAATATTAAAAATAGTAATACTATGAAAATGAAAGAGCTGTTTCAGTACTCATTACATGCACCAGAAACACAGAACAGCCTTCAATATTATCCCCCAAGAAATGACTCTGCTCAGCAAGAGCACAGGAGTGAACCGGCCACGGCATTGAGGCGAAGCCGCAATGGACCAAGAGCAAACTCTGCCTGCACCACAGAGACTTCACTGCTGTGGAAACTGTGATGGAACACACAGAGCTATCAATCAGTCACCTGACACAGAGCAGGCACAGCAGCACCCAGCACACTGACATTTCAGCCACCACTGGCCCCCCAAAACTGTGGCATTATGCAGAAAAACAGCTTTACCCAGACATTTCAGCTCCCCTGAACATTTCATCTTTCTTACCTTTGGGGCTGGTTGTTTTAGGGGCTCTCTTGGTTTTGGCAGTGCTTAAAGCTGCACATGCCCCTTACAGGAACAGCAAACAGGCTCCAAATCCATTTTGGCACAACTGGATAAAGCACCTAAAACCAAAGCTCTGATGCCTCTGGACCAGCTGTGTCCCTGCTCTGCAATTCCAATCAAGCCCACAGAAAAACGGGAGGAAGATGGCAGGGCTTACAGCAGTTCCTCAGTCTGGTCTCTGAACAAAGTGGATTTAAAAGAGGTTTAATTTTCCCAGAGGCTAATGCTCTCAAATCTGAATAAATCCTCTGAAAGAAGAGATTATCCATAAATTTACTAGTTAGAAATGTTAATGTATCCAGTGCTTATGCAAGGACTGCTGCTCTCCATGCAAGAGTATCACCTATACAATTCCATATTAAAGGAGAGATGGATTTCTGGTGGTTTCTCCCCCATCTCCCTTTCCATGCTGAAATGTGGCACAGCAGCTTTATAAATCCCACCTCCCAAGAGCATCAGGAATTTACTGCACAATCAAGGCAAACTTTTTTTCTATTTCACTGAAAAAGCTCTCAAAAATCCCCCCTTTCCAAATAACTTAATACAAAAAGCAAGATCCACAGGCAGAAAAGCCCAGTGTGAAACCTGAAAAATCATCTTAATAAAAAAAATTGCAGAGTTAAAACTTCAAATTACACATTCACAACATACAGGACAAGGAGAAAATCAAGAAAGAATTTCTTGAACACAGCTGATGGTGGATTTACCCAACATACCTGCTACTCAAGCACTTCCTCCTGTTATTCATATTTTGTTTACTAAAGGGCCCACCTATACACCATACACACAGAGCAGGATGGGACTAGACCAGTAGAACCTGGCTGCTAATTATGGCCCTTAAGGCTGAGATTAATTAATTTGTCCCTCTAGCTATAAACAGGAGGATGACTACATCCTCACTAACTAAGAGGTAGTTTTGGAAAGGACAGACAGAAGGATGAAACAAGGAAAAAGTGACTTGCCTGACATCAAACACCACAACAGCAACATAGCTGGGAGCTAAATCAGGCCTCCTGTCCACTTGAGCATCCTTATTTTCCCTGGACTCACAGTTGATGAGTAGAGAGAACACAGTCATTAAAATACAGATTGAAGGCTTCATTTGGAGGCTAGAAGCAGATGTGGAATAATAGTGATTAGCATAATCACTAGTGTCACATTGATTTTGGGGATCCAGCAGCCTCACAACAATCCTTCATCCCACTTCCCCAGCCTGATATGCTCACAGAGTTTTTTGCAGGTGACCAGACTGGAGCACATTCAGGACACCTGGCAGAGCCAGCTTAATAAATTCAACCTGAAAATTCCCCCCTTTCTTTCCTCCAGATGCATTTTGTGTAAGCCCATACCAATACTCCCAGAGAAACTGGATACTTAACAATCCCAAATAACAGCCTTGCTGGCTGAGAGACAGAAGAATCCAGCCTGACCTCAGGTATCAGCAACTGAGCAGTCCCTGCATGAACAAAGTCTTCCAGTCCAGGAAAGTTCCTCCCTGCAAAATATTTATCCTCATAGTCAGGAAAAAAATCCTGTATTTGTAAGACAAGTGAAACAGAGCAATAATACCAAACCCCACCTTTTATAATGTTAGGTGCCAGGTAAGAGTTTTCCTCAAGTTTCCCTTCCTGCTCTGGCACTGCTGGGCCTTTACCTTGATCTGAACAGGAACAGAAAAGCCAGGTGGCCTGAAGCCATCACTAACTCCAAAACTGCTGGAAAACAGTATGAGCCAAGAGAACTGGACACACTCACCTGACCATTTCCCCCAGAGGCAGATACTGCTTTAAGCAGGTGCAGTTGAGCCAGGAGAAATCCCATTTACAGACACCCGCAACCACAGCACTTCTGTCCGTAACTCTGGGTCTGGTAAAAACTGATTTGGAAGTACAAGATGAAAAATTCTATGACCTTGCTCCCCTCTGGCCCTGATCCACAGGCATGAGGAACGAGATACAGAGCAAGTCAGGAGCAGGATAGAAGCACTAACTGAACTCTCAGCACAAGGTAAATGAAGCTTCCACCCCTCAGGGAACATGCCACTTCTCACCTGCTGCTAACCAACAAATGCAAGTGAAGACTTTGCTTCTACTGATTTGTTCTCCGCTGCCATCACAAAAACACCCTTTGCAAGGGAACAAATCTAATAGGAGTTGGACTCTATGACCCTGATGGGTCCCTTCCAACTCAGCATATCCCATGATCCTGTAACAGTTCTTTTCCTGCTTCTCCTGTTTCCCACATAGCAGTAAATTACACCTGGTTTGCAACAGACACTAAACTTAATATTGCCAAAAATAAAAGCCAAAAGCTAGCACAAATCTGCGAGCTTATCACTATTTCAGTAATTATCCTCCTCCTTAGTCCCAGCTGATAAAGATAACCTCATCAGCACAAGGTCATCCATCCAGGAACACCGAGCAGATATTGTGTGGATCCATCCAGATTTCCACTGTCAGCATTGCAGCAGAGCAGCTTTAAAAATGCATTCCCACAGAACCTGAGGCAGCCAGCAAAGACCAGCTCAAATCCTCCTGACCTTGCTTCTATCCCTGCACAAAGCACCTTCAGTCTCCCCTGCGCTGGGATCCGAAGGCAGGTGGGTGTCAGCTGTACCTGCAAAGCTGCTTCCCGTGGACCTTGGCACTGCAGGAAACACCTTCAGACAGCTCTGGAGAGGAATCAGTAACACAGCACCAGCAGCACTTTTGAGCATCTGCAGGGGAGCTCTTGCCAACCCAGCAATAACATTGACCAGAGCCCCCTTCCAGCAGATGCCCCTGACCCACAGCAGTGAGGTCAGCTGGTGACAGACATCTCTGATTTCATTTGGAGTAGGACAGGACCAGTCAAGACAACACAGCCTTCAAAGGCATGTGACTACAGCCAAAGTCCCCTGAAAACTGGCACAGTGACATGCTTGGTTTAAAGCTCAAATGTTCCGAAGACAAGCACCTTTGGCTTTATCCCCCATCCACAAACACCTCTGGAAGCTTCACCTCCATGAGCACAGCCTTAGACACAGCTTGTGATCCCAGCCTCAAGGGCACATCCAGCAACAGCCTCTGTTTTGCTAAGTCACCCTCTGCAACACAGTGTTTACACAGTGAGAGGGCTGAGCATGGCCCACCACTGAACACTGTGCAGGCACCAAACACATCAGTGCCTCCCAAACTTTGGTCCAAGTTTACAAATCGAGGCTTTTCTGTACGATTAGGCCAAATTTTTCTTGCTTGCACCCTTAAAAGCTAAGGGAGAGAACTGAGGAGAGAAAAGCACATAAAGAGAGGTTCACCCTTCCCAGACAAGTGTGAGGTGATGAAGGAAGCCCATATGGGGCAGCCTGTGGTTTAAATTGATGGTGGGGATTAATCTGGATGGATTTCAGACAACTAAGTCTATAGCAACACAGCTCTAATTAAGGGGTTAACTTTTAGGGCTTGGTTAACTAAAGGAAAACCTTTAGGTACTGGCAGCCAAGAGATTCTTGCTTTTAGCAGCAGCTTTGTGGAGCTGACAGGTTCAAACCCTCAGGTCCAACAGCACTAAACTTCACCGAAGTCCAATCGTCTTTCCTAAAAGTGTTTCAAAAGGCACCGACTGCACAGAAGTGCCAGGCTTGCACAAATCGACCTCATCAGTATGCACCTTGTTTTGCCCCATGACACCCAGCAGCTGTGCTTAATTAGTCCTTGATAATGAATTGCCCATCACGACTGCACGCAGCTGGTAGGTGAGTGATTCCTGACTGTGCTCTGGAATCACTATGCCAAAAACACAAACACAAAAGAATAAAGTTAACAATCTGTTTACCCCCTCCCCCATTCCTCCAAAGCTACTACCAGCCAAATGCTCAGGGAAGAGAAATAATAAATCTATTTCCAGGGTTCAGCAGAGAGAAACCGTTTGGACTGCTCTCAATTTTCGTATATTTGCCACCAGTGCTTCGTGTTATTTCTCTCAACTCATTCAAGTTAGGAGGTGAAGCCTGTTCTTTTCGCTAATAGCATTTAAAGCCCTCTCTCTTGAGATAATTAACCCTCCCTCTCCCATCCTGTCCTCAGCAGCAAAAGCAGAGTCACCAATAAACACAGAAATTCAGGCAGTGACAACCAGGGTATAGCTGAGACCAAAGCTGCCACTCACCTCCCTATCTCAGCACAGCTGAGAATCAGATCAAGTGACACTACAAGCAATAGAATGAACAACACAAGAATTTTCAGATTAAGGGCTTCGTCATTTTGAAGTCAGGAAAAGAGCAACTCCTCCTCTACAAGGAGCAAAATACCAATGTGTAATCAATCACTACATGTTCTGCCTGGTCACCTTCCAACCCTGACAGATCATCCTGAGTCATTCAGAATCAGCAGATAAGAGCAAGAATTGGGAAAGCTGCATTCTTTTACCTCTGATCCCAGGCCTGTCACCCAGCCATTGGCAAATCACAGCGACCTCCACACCTCAGCTCCTACTGAGAGACAGAAAATCCTCTGGGCAGAGGAAAAATTAAGGGCAGTCACCAATGGGAAAGTGCCTCTGCTGAAGACTGACAAAATTCTGTGTATCTATATGCCAACTCCTTCCCTGGAATCTGCCCTTGGATTGAGGGGCACAGTTTGGAAGGAGTTAAAGCTCCAGCCATGGGGATGAGCAGCCAGGCTGGCTGCTGCATTCCTTGCCTAACCATGACCCCACTGCAGGGAAGAACTGGGAATAGTTATCACCACAGCACTGACACAGCAGCAAGAGCGACTAATTAACTGATAAAAATAGATCTCTGAAAGGGCTTTTTTCCCCTGACACAAAGCTGAGGCCCAACTCTGCCACAGTTGCACATCCATTCGTTTTCCACAGGCTGCAAACGTGCGAGCAAAAAAATTAAAGCGTTCTCACACTCAGGAAAACAAACCCACATGGCACTTGTATGCAGAAAATCACTGCTAAAGAGAATTAGGGAACTGATTATGAATGACCTGGAGTATCTCCACTCCCACCTCAATGGATGCAGGAGCACGATGATGTTGTCTTTGCCCCCAACAGCCCTACCAGCTTCCTTGCAGCCCAAAGTTTCGGTTTTGCCTGAAAAATGACATGTTTTGAGGTAATCCAGATGATCCCAGGGATATCTGCAGCTTTCTTCACTCATGATATCACTGAGACCAGCCAGAAAAACCCAGTTCTGTGTTAAGGCCCCCTCCACGCCCCCACCCCAGCCAGACATGGGTTTTGTACAGCTTGTAACTGAATATTCATCACCAGCTAATAAACCTGCAGGAACCGCTGTCTCAGCGATTTTTAGTACTTGTAATGCTCCAACACATGCCAAACACAATGAAATTTGATCAAAATAGAAGCCATTTGTTTAAATACAAATGATTTGGCTCTCAAAACTGTCATCAAATTAAACTGGAAATCAAATTAACCAGTGATTGAATGAAGTAGAAGGCTGTATAATCACAGAGCACTGATCCAGCAACAGGAAAACAAGGATGCAATCACTTTCCCCCTGTTTGTGGCACTGCCCATGCTCCCAACAGGACTCCCACTCCATCTCCCAGGACTTGAGTATGCTCTGTGCTTCAGACACAGCTCATTTCGTGGTAATCCAGAAAGAAAATGTTCCTTGCAAAAACACTCTGATACATTATCAGATAACAGAGTATCACCTGTGAAAGGACACGCTGACACATTTGAAACCACCTTGACTTGGGACAGAACAGCGCAGTCATTCCCAGAACTGTTGGCAGGAACAGGTTTAAACCTACTCACAATCAGCCTCATTTGGCTCTATTTTGCCCTTTTTTGCAGTCTTCACAAAAAGGAATTTAAACCATGTAAGTTTACAATTTTAGGTGTTGTCTACTCTTAAAAGCAGTTTGGATTCATTTAAAAGGTCTGTTTGAAGAGCATCAGGCACTCCTGAGGAAGTCACAGCAGGGCGAAGAATCTATTTACACTCCCTTGCATCTTCTGTAGCACCTCAGACTAACTCAGCTGAACATCCTTCACCCACCCAGAGTGGCCTATGGAAACTTCATCAATCCCCTCCCCTGATTCTGCACAGGACTTGCTTTGGAAAAAAAGGAACATCACAAAACTTCAAGGTAAACACTTACATCTGTACAATTCCAGGCAGGTCTAAGCAATAAAGAAGCAATTAGAAGGAGAAGAGAAAGCTCCTGGAAAATCTCACTACAGCCTTCCAATACTTGAAGGAAGATTATAAAAAGAAGGAGGGTGACTTTTTATACAGGCAGAAAGTGACAGGACAAGTGGAACAGTTTTAAACTCAATAAGGAGATTTAGATGGATGTTGGCAAGGAATCCTTCCCCAGGAGGGTGGGCAGGCCCTGGCACAGGTGCCCAGAGCAGCCGTGGCTGCCCCTGGATCCCTGGCAGTGCCCAAGGCCAGGCTGGACATTGGGGCTGGGAGCAGCCTGGGACAGTGGGAGGTGTCCCTGCCATGGCAGGGGGTGGTACAAGAGCAGCTTTAAGGTCCCTGTCCTTTCCAGCCCAAACCATTTTCTTTGACTCCTGCTCCTCTTTCTAGGCTTGCGGGAGCAGCATTGAAACATCCTAAAGCTTAAGGAGCTTTATAGTTCATTTCAGCTTCAGCTGAGCACCTTCTCCCATCATTTACTTTTTTTTTGCAGTATCTCAGCGCCAGAGAAGGGCGCCAAGCCCTCATCTACCTCCACCTGGACAAACAGAACCCAATGCAAGGCACAGAGGTAAATAATTCATCTGCGTGCAAACAGAGGGAAAGAACAATTAAGCCAGAAAGCACAGCAGGGACGTTTCAAATTTCAGTCAACATTAAGGCAGGAGAGATCAAACAAAGAAATACCAACGGGGCTGCCTCAGAGGGAACTTTGGGGAAGCTGGAAACACTCACGGCAAGGCACAGGAGGGCGGCAGGGACGAACCCCCGGGTTTTATTGCAGTGCCAGCCCAAGCCGTTCAGGGTTTCCGAATCGTCCTTCGGAGGACAGCAGCGAACAGGGAGCAGAACTCCGCTCCTTGTGTTTAGAGCCAGCGTGCGGGGTGTGTTTGAGCCGATTCCCGCGGAGCCTTCTCCGCCGGGACGCCCCCAGCGCGGCCCGTGCCGCGCCCGCACCGCCCCGGCCCCTCCGCGGCATCCCCGGGGCGCCCCGGTCCCCCTCAGTGACCGCCGCCTCTCGCCCCCGGCCCCGTCCCGAAGCGCTGCCCCTGGGCAGGGGGCTCGGCTCTCCGGGGCCGGGGCTCTCCGGGGCCGTCCTTCCCCGGGGGCGCTCCCGCCGTGCCGGCGCTCCCGGGCCCCCGCCCGCCCTTACCTGCCGCCGCCGCCGCCGCCGGGACGCGCCGCCGGAAGTGGCGCGCGGCGCATGCCGGGAGATGTAGTGCGGGCGGCGGGGACACGGGCTGAGGGGAGGACACGCCCCCGGAACAGGGGGTGGACACGGGGCGTTTGCGGCTGGGGGCGCCTGCAGTGAGGCCTTGGGGTCAAGGGGCAAGAGGGGAGTGGGAGATGATGGGGAGCTGGGGGAGATTGGAGGGAGGCCCTGAGGCCAGGGAGTGACTGGTCATGGGGATTCGGGGTGGGGAGTGCTGGGAGGTGGAGCGAGGCATTGGGTTTGGAGATGGGGCTGTGGGGGCTTGTTGTGGGGAGCGCTGGGGCGCTGGGGGTGCAGCAGGAGGGCTCTGTGGCCAGAGGGTGACGGGGGTCACGGAGAGCTGGCGTGGGGGGCGATGCGGTGTTGGGAGGGCTGGGATGAGCCTTTGGGTTTGGGGTTTGTCCGCAGAAGCCCGAGATGATTCCCTGGGTTACCTCGGAGGTGGATTTAGCCTTTAACAATCCGGCAAGGGAAATCTCACCCTGGAAATCTCAGGGGTCCGGGGGGAGCTGCTGGCAGGACCCCCGCACACAGCACAGCCTAGTCCGGTGCATGGTGTCCTGCCCAGTGCAGAGGTGGAACGAGATGAGCTTTACGGTCCTTTCCAGCCCAAACCATTTGGGGATCCCGGGTTGGCAGCGGGGCAGGTTTGGAGCAGGGCTCGGGGCAGGATGGTGGCGGGGCTGCTTCCAGCGGCCGATCCGCAGCTCCCAGCGGCTCCCAGCGAGCGGCGCTGCCGGCCCGGGGGAGCCCAGAGGCGGCGGGCCCGGAGACACGGGCGGGGCCCGAACCCCGGCCCGGGCCCGTCCCCTCTGGCCTCGGTGAGTCTCCATTTCCAGCCCATGCAGTGGATCCAGGTGCCTGCTTGCATCTCTGAGGAATGAGCTGTCCACACTCAGGGCACGGATATTTCTCATCTCCAGGCCCACACAAACCCCTGCACGACGAGGGCAGCTCAGCCCCAGGAATTCCGACTTTGCAAAGCACTTTGGGCTCCATCAGTCTTAAAGTGCTCCTTCAGCACAGATTATTATTATTATTATAACTACTACTATTATTTCCTGTTGCTTTGATGTGTGTTAAATACCACTAACACATTAGGTTTTTTATTTGAGGGCAAGTGTAGTGAAAAAAAATAGCACCTATTGGGATCATAACTATCAGCTACAGGTAGGGAGATTATTAACACACCTGCCCTGCAAGACAACAGTGAAAGCTGCAGATAAATTACAGATACGTACACAAATTGCAGGCTTTGGTTATGCACTGGATGAGGAATTTATTGGTTTATAGTTGTGACCAACTGAAAAAACAGAGGGGGTTAAAGTGATGCAATGACCCAGGTTATCAGCTAAAGGAGGTCCCAGGGCTGGCTCAGCTCCCCAAGCCCCCCAGGCCCCCACACGGTGTTCTCTGGTGCTACAGGGTAACACCCTAAAAGTACAGCACTTTGTGGGGGCTCTGCTGTTTTCTCCACCAGGAACTTCGGCACAACCAGCAAAGCCCAGGGAACCCTGTCCTCCTGCCTCAGTTTCCCAAAAAAAGCTGCCCTCAAACCTCTTTCCCCCATAACAGAGACTCTGCCCTATAAATCCCAGCAAACTCTGACTGAGCCTCCCTCCTATCCCCACTGCCTTCCACATGCCTGCTCGGAGGGGCAGCACGGCAGGTCCTCTGTGGCTGCAGAGGGTCCCAACCAGCCCCAGAGCCGGGACCTGGCTCCTCAGGCACACAGGGAAGCACCTTCCACCAGAGCTGGCCCCTCCTCAGGGATCTTATCAGCAGTTTCCAGGGGCTCCTGCCCACACCCTGATAAAGTGCTGGGCTCCACATCATGGGCTTGGCGTGTCCACAGTGCTGCTTCACCCCCCAGCACCCTGCAGCTCAGCTCCCTGCCAGCAGTGGATCAGAGCATCCCATGGAACACCCACAGGGGGATGAGTGTCACGTCTAAATCCTGGCTTTCCAGCAAAGACTGGAAAGATTGCAAACAGTCACCACAAGGAGAGTTTACTGAAGTCAAACCCATCCTCCTGAGGCAAATGGGGAGTAGCCAGACCTCCCACATCCCCCCTTGGACAACGCAGGGATGCTCCCAGGCCCTCCCAGAGCAGCAAGGCCACTGCACTCCGTACGTGCCACACAGGATTAGCCCCGGGGCTGACCAAGGGAAAAGTGAAAAAGGAAAAAGAATTTAAAAATAACTACTTTATTTTTTTTCAAACAAGATAAATAGCAAAGTTACAGAGGCATTTGCATGCCTAGTCAGGAGTTAATATACTCAAAAAATATAGAAATAACGGAGCTATCATTCAACAGCCAAACCAAGGGTGGTGATGCTGCTGGCCCTGGGTCCTGCTCCCCAACAGGCACCTCCACGGCAACCTGTGCTGCTGGGAATGCTCTGGCATATCTGGATAACGCCATGGTCACCCCATCCCACCCTGCCACCCTCACAGCAGGAGAGGGGCTGAGGGAGCCTCATGCCCCAGCACAGCTCCCCACCTCAGCCCCTAAAGCTGAGGCAGTGGAGATGTGCCAGTGGTTGGAAAACAGTGCCAAAAGGTGTAAAAGACACTCGGGTATGGCACTTAGGTTAAAGGCACTTCACATCCCAAACTGCAGGGGATGAGGCAGAAAGGTGGGGAGGGGGTGCCTGGGCAGCACCTCCAGCAGCAGCTGTGTCTCCCAGCATGGCAGGACCCAAAAAGCAGGGATGAAGCCCATGATACCCTTTGGCCATCTCTGGCAGTGGGACAGTCCTCTTCAGTGGCAGCCTTGGTGCCAGGACATGTCACAGGGCTGTGACACCAGCACTGCACCCACAGACATCCCAGTTTGGCCTCACTCGGGCTAATCCCAAACAGGCACGGAGCAGCAGAGCACTCACAGATCTGCCAAGCCCAGGGCAGCACTTCGGGGTCTTGCCAGCACTGACAGCTCCCTGGGGGCTCCCCTTGCCTGGGAGAAAGTGCAGGGAAGCTCCCACTTGGCTTCCACAGCTCTCAGCCCATTAAGCAGGCAGACAATACTCCAGATGAATTTTCAGGGTAGCAGCTGCCCCCCAGCCCTTCCTGCCCAGGCAGGGCAGGAGGAGGAGGAGGGAGCAGAGGCAGCTCAGGTCATGTAGCGGGTGACAGCCCTGAGGGCGTAGAGCAGAGCCGCTTGCATCCGCGCCTCCAGCAGGAGCAGGTTGATGTGCACCTATGGGAGAGCAGAGTCAGGGCACAGGGCAGCACCCCAAACACCCTGCCAGGAGGGGAAGGGACCGGGCAGCACCCCAAACACCCTGCCAGGAGGGGAAGGGACCGGGCAGCACCCCAAACACCCTGTCAGGAGGGGAAGGGACCGGGCAGCACCTTCTCCGAGTGTTTGAAGTGCCTCCAGAACTGTGTGTAGATCTGCTTGGTCGTCTTCTCTGGGTAGCAAGCCACTGTCTTGATGTAGATCTTTAAATTGCGCTCCAGGAGCTGGTTCACCTCCCCGTAGTTGTAATCATCATAGCTGCAGAGAGGAGGATGTGTTATTCCAGCCACAAGCCTTGTGCATTCATAGAGGTGTGGAATGGTTTGTGTCAGAAGGGACCTTAAAGCCCATCCAGTCCCAGCCCCTGCCACGGGCAGGGACACCTTCCACTAGCCCAGGGTGCTCCAAGCCCTGTGAACCTGGCCTTGGACACTGCCAGGGATGAGGATTCCACCACTTTGGGCAAACTCTGCCAGATTCTCACCATCCTTACAGTAATTTTTTACTAACTTCTCCTTTCCCAGGGTTGTTCTGAACCTCAGCCAAGCCCGCCAACAGCATCACTTTGCCTTAGGGAAGCAGCAGTAGCAGTAGCAAGTAACTCTAGCCAAGACCAAGGCACTGGACCTGCTCCTGGGCTCTTCCCAAGGCGGAGAAGAAACTCCAGCCAGGTTTTGGGGACACACCGGATGCCGAAGACGCAGTGGACGTAGTTCCAGATGGCCCGGCGCAGCATGGAGGTGTCCACACCACAGTGCATGGCCATGGTGTTGTAGGTCAGGTTGTAAACCACCTGGAACTTCTCATCCAGCAGCTGCCCCACGTCCGGGTACAGGCGGTTGATCAGCGAGTAGCCATGGTCCTCCCAGGTGTAATCCTGACGGAGAAAGGATGCGAGGGAGGGGTTTGGTGGGGAAAGGTGGGGCCCCTCTGTCCTGGTTTCAGGCAGGCTAGAGCTAATTTCTCCTCAGTAGCTGTTCCAGTGCTGTGTTTTGGATTTGGAATGAGAAGGGTGTTGGTAACACACCGATGGTTTGGGTTTTTTGCTAAGTTGGGTTTATCCTGACTCAAGGACTTCATTCCTCTTGTTTCAGGCTCTGCCAATGGGAGGGAGCACAGCCAGGACAGGTGACCAGAGCTGACCACAGGGATATTCCAAACCCAAGAATGCTCAGTATATAAACTGGGGGGAGTTACCTGGAAGGGGCCAGTCTGGGTTTGGGAAGGGGGGTCTGGCATCAGTCAGCAGGTGCTGAGAAATTGCATTGTGCATCTCTTGCTTTTTCTCTTTTCATTGTCATTATTATCATTATTTACCATTATCATTGTATTTTGCTTCATTTTCAGTTATTAAACTGTTTGTATCTCAACATACTAGTTTTATTTTTCATTTTCCTCTCTGGGTTGGGGGGAAGAAAGTGGGGGCTGAGTGAGCAGCTGTGTCATGTTTCATCTCCAGCTGGCCTCAATCCATGACACCTCCAAAGCCAGGGACATAAGGTGGGGTCTCTCCCTAAGTTGACACTCCCCCCCAGTTCTCAGCACCTGGTTGCTCAGCTCCAGCCCTTCATGCACTGTCCACAATCCTGGGAGCAACCCCGACAGGAGCAGGAGCTACCCCAGACCTGAGCCACCGCTGAGCACCCACCTGTGCCCGGAAAGTGGGGGGCGCCTGCTCCCCCCGCCGTGTGAAGTCCTTGTATCCAAATTCAGGGTCCTCCAGGAAGCAGCGGATGTTGGACTGCAGGGAGGGATCCAAAACATCTACAAGGCACCAACACAGCAGCCATGAGCCCAGATGGAGCCAGTGTTGCACTGGGGAGCTGATCCTGCTCTCCCTCAGACAGATTCTGCTTCTCTTCTGCCTCCTCGAGCTCCCCTGGCCCAGTTTCCCCCTGCCCCTCCTCACCTGAGGAAGGGACCAGCAAACTCTCTGTCTTCTCCAGCTCGAAGCGCGTCGCCATCTCCTCCTGTGTGACCCCTTCCTCCTCCAGCTGGTTTTCCTGCAGCAGCTTCATCCTCTCCATCAACACCTCCAGCTCCTGCACGGCATCAGTGCCCTGGGGAAGCACAGGGCAGGGTCAACCCTGCCCCTGGTCGACCAGAGGGGCCCCCAAGCACAGATCTGCTGGCACCTGGGGGTGCTCAAAGGAGCATCTCCCTCTGGGTTTGTCCTGCCCAGATTCCAGCAGCTCACATGACTCATCCCCAGGCTTGGGAGGAAGGGGAAGTCCTGTGGAGGATGTGGAAGGTATTAAAACATCCGTTTAAAACATTATGTTCCCAATAAAGGCCACAGAGACTCTCTGAGAGCTGGGCCCCTCTACTCTGGAGGCAAGACTGGGAGAGCTGGGGATGTACAGCCTGCAGAAGAGAAGGCTCCAGGCAGACCTTAGAGCCCATTCCTGTGCCTAATGGGGCTCCAGGAGAGCTGGAGAGGGACTTGGAACAAGAGCCTGAAGTGCCAGGACAGAGGAGAATGGCTTCCCACTGACAGAAGGCAGGGATAGGTGGGATATTGGGAAGGAATCCTTCCCTGTGACAGTGGGGAGGCCTTGGCAGAGTTTGTCCAGAGAAGCTGTGGCTGCCCCATCCCTGAAAGTGTTAAGGGCCAGGCTGGACAGGGCTTGGAGCAATCTGGGACAGTGGAAGGAGTCCCTGCCCATGGCAAGGGGTGGAACAAGGCTTTAAGGTCCCTTCCAATCCAAGCCAATCTGCAATTCCCAGGGGAAGCCCCATAAAGCATCCAGCACCCCAAGGTACACCCACACCCCTGCAAGGCAAAGCCCCTCTTACCCCAGAGCCCCCCATGGTGTCACCAGAGGCGGGGCTGCTGTCACTGTGGGCTGAGGGGGCCCAGCAGCTGTTCTCCACATCCTGGGCGTCCTCGGGTTTGATGCCGCAGCCGAAGACGAAGGATGCCAGCGAGTGGTAGTGGGTGAGGAGCACCAGCGCCTGCACCAGCTCTGCCAGCGACCAGCTGTCCTGCCCCGGCTTCAGCAGAGCCTGCCATGCACAGCAGGGCTTGGAGAGACCCCCCAGCCCTCAGCCGGGCACCCGCCACAGCCCAGTGCTGGGGCAAGCCCGTGGCAGGGGTACAGGAGCGTGTTTGGGAAGTGCCTCACCCATAGACCCATCGGGGACAAGTCACCCCTTCCCATCCCACTGACCCCCTCAGCCCTGAAAGGGTTAAACCTTGGGGGCTGTGCAAGCAGGGGCGGCCCCTGGAGTCAAACAGTGTGTTCTGTGGGGGGATCTGTGCTGGCAGCACCAGCTCTCACCTCGATGTGCTCCTTGGTGATGAGCCAGGGCCGGTGCGCCAGCAGCTTGTTGATCTCATTGAGGTTCCGGAGTTTTTGGGGAGCACAGTGCAGCCCCTGCAGCCATGCAGGGTTGCCTCCCACCTGCAGGAACTCCCCCATGTGCAACCCCACCAGGTAGGAGCACCGGTGCCGGGCTGCTGCCTGCGGGGAGAGGCAGCAGTCAGCCCCCAGCACTGCCTGGGGCACCCTCACCCTGCTACAAGCCCTTGCAGAAGCCAAGGCAGGGATCCCACTGGTCCCACAGTGCTCCTGCAGGATTCTCCCTGGGATACAAGTTCCAGACAGGGGGGATTTCCCCCCTCACTATCAGTGCCAGTCCCCAGGGGTCCTGGAGGGAGGGTGTTGGGGTACCCTGTGTGGGCACCAACCCCAAAGGGGCTTCCACGTTTTTGGGATGTCAGGTCAGAGAGGGGCCCATCTGTGGGGTCCCAGATGCCTCCCGAGCAGCAGTGCTAGGAGCCCACACAGCACCCTGAGCCCCACAGGGCCCCACTGCTCACCATGATGGCGATGTAGTGGCGCTTGTGGTAGGGCAGGGGCCCGTCCATGCGCAGCAGGAGGTACTGGGTCTTCCAGAAGCTGCTGAGGTACTGGGGGTGCAGCCCCATGACCATGGCGACGTGGTCCACCCTGCCTGCCGAGACGAAGGCCTTGAGGAGCTGGTGCAGGCTGCTCTCCCCACCCTCCTGCGGGATCTGCGGAATGAGGAGGGAGGAAAGTGAAGGGCTGTGAGCTGTAGGCCCCCACTCTTCCCAACATCCCCCTAACCTGAATGGAGCCCCCCCAGCAAGCTGGACCCAGAGCACCAACATCAGATCCTCACCCCACTGGAGGTGCCCCGCCTCCGGAAAGGACACCGCCGGGGGCTCCTGCTGCCCGTGTCCCCGCTCCCAGCCCCGCAGGGCAGAGGGTGTTTGGGCGTCTCCATGACCGATCCCACACAGCCCGTCCGGCCCAGCCTGTGGGTTGTTTGTTTGGGCTCTGGAGCGCAGGGGAGGAGATGGGGGCCAGGCCCCCAGCGCAGTGACGAAACCACGGCGCTATCTCTGCCTGAGCAGGAACATCTGGAAGAGTGAATGTGGGTGCTGAGATAGAGCTCAGGTGCCCTGGGGATTTCAGGGCAGAATGTTGGGGAATGGGCAGGGCAAGGGTGTGGGCCTTTGCGTCGCAGGGGAAACACAGATATGTCTGGATGAGTGGGGAAACTGAGGCACAGGCAGGGCAGGCAAACACCAGGGTGAAATACAGCTGTTCCCTCAATCTCCAGAACGACTCCCTCACAATGCCACAAGGATCCGCTTGGGGTGAGTGACCCCTCTCCACCCCTTCCTCCTTCCTCAGCATCCCACCCGCACTCGGCATTGGGAGGTCAGGAATCCTTCCTGTCCCACCACCCGCAGCAGGGCAGGGTGAAGGAGACCCCCACCCAAGCCAATCCCCATGGCTTTACCTCTCCCAGGGGAATGAAGGTGCTGGGGCCCCTCGCCAGCTCCCGGGGAGCCTTGATTCCTCTTTCCTAGGAAGGAAGGCACAGCCGGGAGTCACCGGAGCCACGGAATATCCCCGTCAGCGCCACCGGAAGGGGTGACTCAGGCAGACACCCGGCACGGGCCACGAGGCCATGTCCCCCACACCCTCTGCGTCAGGCGGGCAGCGCCTGATGAAACCGGGCTGTGATGTTGCTCCGCTCCCAGACGCGTGTGACACACGGGGCACCGGGGCTGCGCCCGCACGGCTCGGCAGCGGTGACACCGCTCCCTCCCGAGCCTCCACCACCTCCGTGGGAAAACAGAGAAACGGGACGCGGGATCCCGCAGGACGGCGGTGGGGATCAGGAGCAGCACAGCCACGGCACTGTGGTTACAGTCACCAGCAAAGACACGGCCTCCGGGGGTCCCACCAACCCCTCCCTGGGCACAAAATGCCACCAAACATCACCGTTTGCCCCCACCCCCCTCCAAATTCATTAACGCAGTCAATCCAGAAACGAGGCACAAGGCAGGCTGAGAGTCTCCACAGAGGTACCAGGGGAAGGAGATAATGCCCTGTGAGTGGGAAGATGGGTGTGCTGAGTACTAATCCCACTGGTGTCAGTGCTCAGTCAGGTGTGGGGAAACCATCCCTGATAAGGTGAGGTTAAATAAACCTCAGAGCCACCCAGCAGAGTGGATTTGCCCCTCCTAACGGTGTTCCTGCCAAAAACTGTACCTGGAGGACAACAGCACCATCAGGGCCACCATCAGTTTCACCTCACCCTGCTCCAGAGCACTGATTTCAGGCTTTGGCTCATGTCAGGACAGGTGCGAGACTGAGTTCCCTGCTGTTCTCTGCTGCCTGGGGTCTGTCCCACCCACCGTCCCATCATTTCCATGTCACCATCCCGCTGTGACAGCTCCCCCGGAGCAAAACCCCAAGCTGCAGAGCAATCCCACTGTCCCTGGGGAAACCTGGTCGAAGAAGAAGGCAGGAGCAAGACAAAAAAAGCAATTTTTTTTTGAGTGGGATAAATAAGTCTTGCAAATAGAGGCAATTCCCAGCTTTTCAGGATACTCAGGATGCTGGTGGGCTGATGTTGCAGACCAATCTGGTTGCTTGGGAAGGTCAAGCAGATCCTGCAAAGCTCCATGGACACCCCAGGACCCCTATTTTCCACACTGGACTCCAAATGCATAAGGCCTTGGCGACACCAGATGTTTTGGTTAACAGGGACATCAGAGATCCTACACCCAGCCTGGGAACAGCAGCATGAGCCAAAATACAGGACAGAGCCCCTGAAGCCCTGAAACCTCCTGTCAGCCCCTCACCTACCCCGACAGGCACATCCCTGCCTCACCTTCCCCTTGTGCCCGGGGCCATACCTGTGAGCTCTGCCCGGATCCCATACACATCCCAGCTCCTGGAAGGTTGGGAGACCCAAAGGTCTCCCCTTCCAGACGCCCCAAGTTCCCCCTGCCTGGACAGGGCCGCCCCATGCCCAGGAGCCTATGGGAGCTCCCAGCGCCCAGCCTGCTCCCCAACACCCCCAGTTTTAGCCTCGCTGCAAAGCGGATGAGCCACAGGGCTGTTCCTGCACCCCGGTCGGTTTCTGGACATGTCCCGGCTTCTCCCCTCCCGTCGCCGTGCGGGGCGGGGCGATCCCGGGCAGCGGCCGCGGGTCAGGGGCACACCCCCGGCGCCTCTCCGAGGGCCGCCCGTGCGCGCTGCACCCCGTGTGCGCCCGGGGATGGGGCGACACAGCCCCGGAGCCCTTACCTGGTCGCCCCGCCGGGCCCCGCAGCCCCGGTGCTCCTCCAGCCCCGCGGGGCTGCACGGCGAGTCGGCGACCAGCATGCCGTTGGGGCTGGGCGGTGGGGACGGCCCCGGGTGGCCCCGGGTGTCCCCGGCCACCCCCGCGCTCCGCAGCGACTCCGGGACCCCGCGCCCGCCACGGTTACATAGCACGGGGCGGGGACACGCCCCCCGGTCCGCCTCGACCAATGGGAGCTCTCGGGCGTGACCACCCAGCAACAATCGGGCCAATAGCTGTACGGAGGCGTGACCAAAACACAGACGTCAGGTCTACCCGGAGCCAGCCGCGCTTTCCCGACCCTTGGACGCTGGGAGTACTGGAAATGTGTCCTGGGGCTAAAGGGAAAAGAAAGCTGAGGGAAAACACCTCTGCTCCGCTCATGTAAGGCTCTGCCTGCCGTGCGGGGCCGGCTCCGGGCCACCAATATCAGAAGGATATGAAACTGCTGGAGTGAGCCCAGAGGAGGCCAAAATGCTCCAAAGAGCTGGAACCCCTCTGCACTGAACTCAGGCTGGGAGAGCAGAAGGTGTTCAGCCTGGAGAAGGCTCTGGGGAAACCTTAGAGCCCATTCCAGCGCCTAAAGGGGCTCCAAGAGAGCTGGAGAGGGACTGGGGACAAGGGCCTGAAGTGCCAGGACAAGGGGGAACGGCTTCCCGCTGCCAGAAGGGAGGGATAGATGGGATATTGGGAAGGAATTCTTCTCTGTGAGGGTGGGGAGCCCTGGCAGAGTTTGCCCAGAGAAGCTGTAGCTGCCCCTTGATCCCTGCAAGTGTCCAAGGCCAGGCTGGACAGGGCTTGGAGCAACCTGGGACAGTGGAAGGTGTCGCTGCCCATGGAGGGGGCCAGAATGAGATGAGCTTTAAGACCCCTTCCAACCAAAACAGTCTGGGATTCTTTGACTCTTTTACTGGGTTTGGTGTTTCTCCAAAGGGGCAGGAGAAAAAAAACAAAAAGGTGAAAAAAAGAAAAATAATGAAGAAAAAGAAAAAAAAGGTGAAAAGAAGGGGAAAAGCCCACAACCATGGGCTGTCCCAGACACAGCACTGGTACCAATCTGGTGCTGCCTGACAGCCCAACACAGCAAGTCCAGCAAACAGGAGTCGCTGCACAAACAACTCAGGATTTGCCTGGCAACAGCCTCCTCTGGCTCTAGGCTGAGCTCCTGCCAGCGGAGGGAACACTCCTTGGCACTGCAGCACCGGCAGCACAGCCCAGCCTCGGCAGCGACGGAGCACACAGCCACTGCCAAACGGCCCTGGTCACTGCTCCTGGTCCTTGTCCCCTTCCCAGGCCTATTTTTAGGGTGGTCTGCAAACACGACTCTGTGCTGAGGCTGTGGGGTCTGGGTGGCTCTGGCCAACTCAAGGTTTCTGCTTCTGTATTTCCACTTGTCATTTCAGAGGCACAATTCAGGGGCTTCATTTCATCTAATCCAAGGGCATGTGGCCCCTCACTGCCCTGGGGTCAAAGGTGCTGTTTTAGCCTCTGTCACCCCAGTCCAGCTGCGTCACCTGCTCCTTTGGCACTGTCACACCCCACAGAGCTGCTGGACACAGGGCACACGCAGAGGTGCTGCTGGTCACCAGCCAGCCCTGGGGCTGCCTGGAGAAGCTGTGGCTGGAAGTGTCCCAGGCCAGGCTGGACAGGGCTTGGAGCCACCTGATCTAGTGGAAGGTGTGCCTGCCCATGGCAGGGGGTGGAACAAGATGAGCTTTAAGGTCTCTTCCAAACCAAACCATTCCATGATGACTCCACAGTTCCACTTGAGGCCATGAGCTCCATGTTTGCTCTGGCTGAACACATCAGGCTGGAGGGGAAAACACATCTCTTCCTTTGCATCAGTAAAGGCAACACAGAACAAGCAAAGTGGGGCGGGTGGGACAGAAGGGGAGAGGCTGCCTCTGTTTTCCCCTTTCTGCTCCCCAAAAAGCCCTGGATGTTATAGGGACACAGCTGTGGGTGTGCATCAGGCAATGATCCAGCTGGAGAGATGGGCTGGAGATGCTGCCAAATATTTAATATAAAAATATCCCATCAGAAGACACAAAGGGCTGTGCCAGGAGGACATTTGTCCCACAGACGACTCCTGCCTGTCGAGCAGGGGCAGCAGGGGCCAAGCACGGCTAGGGTGGGCACAGAGCTCCAGGTTTTGGAGGAACACAGGATCCCCCATCTGCTCCTCACCCCTCATCAGCCCATCCCACAAGCCCCAGGCCCCTGCAGCCTCAGCACTTGTCCCAGCTGGCTCCTGATGCTCCTGCTCACGCAGCAGTTGGCTCGGGCTGTCAGCAGCATCTCCCTCCTGCCACAGCAGCCTGGTACAGGGAGCCAGGCTGCCAGCAGCATCTCCCTCCTGCCACAGCAGCCTGGTACAGGGAGCATGCGGCCACCGCCCGGGCTGCCAGCGCCTCTGACCCTCCCGTGCTGGGAGCCAGCAGCAGGCCATGCTGGGCAGTGCAACACAGCTTCAGCATCCCACAGAATCATGGAATTGTTCCGTTTGGAAAAGCCTTCTAGAGATCATCAAGTTTAACTATTACCCCAGCACTGCCAAGGCCACCACTAACTCATGTCCCCAAGTGCCACATCCGCATGGCTTTTAAATCTCTCCAGGGATTTAAAAACAAGCAACAGCAGGTAATTATTTTGGGATCGACGGTGCCCTGGTTACCATCCTGCTGACTAGACAAGACTGCTGTTCCAGGAAAGCTAAACAGCAAGGGAAGGTCAATTGCTTAAGGTGTGTCACCTTAGAGGGAGGTTGGCTGGGGACAATTCCTGCCTTTTTCACCAGCTGGTGGTTTTGGGCAGCCCAGATTCTGAGAAGGAAGGGAAACAGCAGAGACCATACAGGGACACTCTGAGGGAACACCTGGGGCAGGTAAGACGTGGAATATTGTCCCAGTGTTTCATTTCCTTACATGCTCTGCTCAAAGATCAGGAACTGGATCATCACTGTGGCTGGTCACCCCACTAGACTCCAGTGGGAAAACCTGTGGCATTAGGGCTTTGTGGGCTGGAAGAAAGAAGCCCAGAGCATCTGTGGGGTGGAGAAGGGTTTTAGAATCATGGAATCATTCAGTTTGGAAAAGATCTTTAAGAGCATCCAGTCCAACTGTTCCCCCAGCACTGGGGGCCACCACCTAGCCCTTGTCCCCAAATGTTACATCCACATGGCTTTCAAATTCCTGTAGGGATGGGGACTCCCCAACTTACATGGCCAGTCTGTACTAGCGCTGGACAGCCCTTTCCATGGAAAAATTTTCCCTGATATCCAATCTAAACCTTCCCTGGCACACCTTGAGGCTGTTTCCTCTCATCTCCTCTGCAGCTGCACTGCTCAGAGGCATGGAGGGAAGGTGACTCCCAAGGTGATCCTGGCCCACAGGAGCTGCCAGCGCTCCATCAGGATTTCTGCACTGCAGGCAGATGGATGTGGCTTCAGCAATATAACATTAGAAACTGTGGTTTGTACTCGTCAGTGATCCTCATTGCTCTGGGAGCAGCAGCAGGGGGGAGCTGCTATCCCCATGTGCTCCTGGAGGCTGGATACGAATAAGCTAAAGGGTCAGAGCTAAAACTGCTTTAGACTCTCTGACCTCTGGAGATTTCCTTGGAAAAAGACAAGAGGCAGCTGAATTTTCTTCATGGAAATCTCATGGGAAAAGGGAAAACCTCCATGCCAAAGGAGCATGTCTCTCTGTCTGTGCCAGTTGTATCCCCTTGCCCAGATCAGGAATAAATTTCGTCAGATACAGCCGGATGGGTCCTGGGAAGCTGCATGTAACCAAGTAACCAGGATCCTAGCAACAAGCTTGATGGGAGGCTTTAAAGATAGAAAAAATGTAAGAGCAAAGCAAACAATGGGAAAATACTGTCTCCTTCCCCTAACTCCCAACCGTAGGACCGGAGATAAATCAGCTCCAGGCAGGGAGAGGTACTTCAGTTGTTTTGGTTTTTTCCCTTTTCAAAGCAAACAAAGTATCAGTCACGGATGAGGATTTTTTTAAACCACTTTTACATGTATCATTTGTACAAATCAAAGTGTCCCTTGAAAATCTCATTATTACAAACATACAAAGAAACGATGTTGGTGCTACAAATCAGCTATGCGACGGCAGGAGCAATTTATCACGATTAAAAACCCAACTGAACGGTATTTACAGGGCCTTTCTCCCTCTTTTTATTTCTGTATGTTGAGGGAAGGAAAAAAGCAAAGCCCACAGTTAAAAAACTCCCACCAATGCACATCGTTTTCTAAAAGTATAAAATTGGGTGAGTTTTTCCAGCTGCCACACTCAGGCAAAGTGTAACAATTTCTGGTTTTGCTTGTTTTCACACCAAAAGTCTCTTAGAAATACCAAAAACAAACACATGGCAGTGTCCAATGAAATGTGCTCCTTCCGTGCCAGAAGCCAACATCATCCCAAAAAAGTGCCTTTGAGTAAAATCAACTTTAGTAACAAATAAGAAACAAAAGGGTGAAAAAAGTAATCACAAACTCTAATTAAAAGCTTCATCAAAGCCCTGACGGAGCAGCTGCCCTGCAGCAAAAGCACGAGTTCTCTTACCTACCTTCAGCCCTGAGATGTTTCTCCACTCCCTGAATGGAGTTCAGGATGTCCAGGAGCTCCTGCCAGCCCGCAGTGGTGTGGTGCTGCCCCTCCAAGTGCTTTTTATCCAGCACCATCACCCCAAGAGAGGCCTTGGGGGACCTATCCCAGCTGGTCTGGCTGTAAGGGTCAGTGGCAGCCGTGCTGTTTCAGGGCAGCACATCCCTGGTACAGGGAACTCTCATAGCCCTTTGATCCTGCTGGTTTGGAATCAGCAGTGAGAAAAATCCCTGGAGTGCCCCAAAAAACACTCCCTGGCTCGGGTCGCTGCCTGAGTAAGTGCTTTCCTGGAGCCAACCTGGCCCCTGCATCGGGAAGGGGCAGGGAAAGGGGGAAGAGAGGGAATATCTGAGCCTTGAACGCTCTTTGTGTAAAAAAATGGAGCAAGAGACACTTAATCGCACCAAGCTGCAGAAATCATCAAAATCCCAGAGGTCACCATGGAACCAGGCCACTGGGGGGGGACTCTGGGTGGGCTGGGGGCTGTATCATTCCACTTTGGCTCCCAACCCAAAAGCTCTCATCAGAAAAACAAGGAAACACAAAACCAGGCAGTTTGGTTTGCAAAGCTGACAAAGAAAAGAAGAAAAAACAAAACACGAAAATCTTCCAAGATAAATACATGGCCCCCATTTTGGAAGCATCTTCAAAAAGCTGGATCAACTTGTCAGCAGTGGCACGATTTTCCAGGAACATCTGTTGGGCTGGTGAGTTCTCAGCTCTCTTCTGAAGAAGGAACAGTTCAAAGAAAAAAAATCCAACTCCCACCACATGCAGCTCCCATTTTATCTGCAGAACAACTGGCCACGGCAATTCCCTCACAGCAGCAGGTTGGGAACCAGCAAGGAGCCACTAATGCAGCAGGTTCCTGTTTGCTCATGGAAAGGGCTGGCAGTGGTAGAAACTGGTTAGGAAAAGATTTCTTCCAGAAAACAGTACTTCAGGGGGGATTTAGGAAGGCTGGAACCTCTCCTCACAGATGGAAACCGGCCACACTCAAGCATGCTGTCGGAAGGTGACACACCAGGATTCCCATGGAGGCCACAGCAGTGGGACAGTGACAACACAGAGGTTTGGGCTTCCAGAGATCCTGCAGGTCTCCCAGACTCCTCAGCTAATGCTGGGGAAAGCTCCCAGGTTGGGGGTTTGGCTTTAAGGGGAGGTTATTGCTCCTGACTTCTCAGGCTTTTTGCCTTTTGACAGGGCAGCTGCTTGCTTCAGGAGCTCTCTGTTCTTGGCCTGGAAACAGGGAAAATGGGTATTTAGTGGCATGGATCATCATTAGCTCTTGGGATCCCTGTGCAGAAGCTGCTGACATCCTGCACACAGGTGGAAAAGGGGGCAGATGTTGAGCTCACCTTGAACCTCCTAGAAAGGGCTCTCCCATCCCAGCCCCACAGGAAAAGACAAAGACAAACTGATAAAACCCACAAGACCATTCAAAAACTAATCATATGAACAGTTCGAGGCACCTACAATACACTGAGAGGATCTGAACTTTGATTTTGCAATCACTGAAAAAGGTTTCCAAACACTCAACCAACAGCAGCAGAAATAAAATGTCTGGACACCAGAGAGTCCAAGGCAGTCCCAGCCTGAGCTGATCACAGACATGGAAAGCCTCAAGAGAGGAAGGTGGCTGGGGCACACCTGCTCCTGGATTTGATGCTCCTTTACCTTCAGAAGCAGCACCTCCAGCCTCTCCACACCACATTCCAACATTCCAGCCTTCAGCCAGGCAGAAGAATCCCTGAAGGGATTCTCACAGGCACCAGCACTCTGACAGCAGCTGGAGGCCCCAAACCTGCCTTCCACTGGGATACTTCCCCAGAGAGGGTGTGGATGGAGGAGGGACTATTTCCTCAGGGTCAAGAGAAGCCTTTTGTCTCACCCCCTCCCACCTCTCATTGCTGGGGCTTTAGATCTTTACATACCCAGAGTAATTAAAGGGTGCAAAGTTCATTTCTGTGTCTGATTTTTTCCCTTCTGACCTGATCCCTTCAGTGGCTCAAGCTATTCATGCTGATAGTCTGCTGTGCTTCCACAGCCATGAAAAGAATCCTGCTCTCCCTGCTTCCATCAGCTCAGGGACTTCTTTATTTGGACTAGAGATACAGGGCTAAAAGAACTGCCAATTGTTCCTTTGTCCTCTCTGGTTACTGCTCACACAAATCACAGGGAGGTGATTTAGAGGTTCAGGGAGTCGACGAACGTTCTGCAGACTGGAGAAACAGGTTCAAACCTGATTTTGGCAATAAATAAAGTGAGTTTGATGGTTCCTGTCTATCCATAAGGGACACAACGTCCCACTTTACAACACAGTAAGTGTGAGCATGAGTAGAGAGCAGCAAGATAGGTGTAAAGGGTGGTTGGGATGCAATGCAGAGCTGAGGAGGGGCTTGCCTGGCAGCACAGCACACTGGAGGCTGTAGGACAGGGCTGAGAAGCATTAGCAGAGCTCTGTGTGCAGAGCACGGGGTGTCCTGATCAGGAGTGTCCTCAGTGCCCCCTGGACACAGCTCACGAATGTCCTCGGTCACTCCTGGGTACAACACAGCTCAGCAAATGAAACCGAAAATGCTGTCACCTGTAACTGCTCCGTGACCTCCTTGTGTGTCTTCTCCATTTGGTTCATCTTTGCCCTCATCTGTGACTCCTGGTACTGCAGGTCGGCTTTCAGCTCCGTGATCTGTGCAGAAACCAGGAAGGAGCAAGTGAGCTGGAAGAGGCAACAAGTGCCCTCACCACAGACCCCCCTGCCACAGAAAGTGCCTCTACAGAAGGTGTGTGAGACTGGCTGAGGTCACAGACATGCTGGCAGCGCTGGGGGACTGCAACCAGACCTGAACTGTGTCACCGAGAGCACACAGCAACAGCAAGGGCCAGCACTGCACTTCTCCAAGCAGCAGCACGTTTATTCCCAGTCTTGCCCACACACAGAGGTCTCCAAGAAAGCCATCAGGAAATGACCTTTTATGAAATGAGATCCCCTGGGTGGGTCCAGAGAGCCTCCTTGGCTTTGGAAAGGAGGCAGCTTGTAAACAGCCAGACATGTTAACTCCAAGATAAAAAGCCAGGCTGTGTCAGAGTGTGGTCTCTGAGAACATGTCAGCCTGCTGGGGGGGAAGCAAGCCAAGGATTGTACCTTCTTCTCCTTCTCCAAAATCATCTGATCCTTCTGGTGAAGCATCTTTTTTAAAGTAGCCACTTCCTCCTTCAGCTGGGCAATGATCACGAAGTGGTCGGTGCCAGGGGAGTCCAGGGCGAGGTCCGGAGAAAAACTGCAGCAAAGAACAGGGAGAGGCTCTCAACAAAACCCTCCTCTTCACTGAGGCAGGAAACTCCCACAGAATGGAAATGGGAATGGGAATCATTTCATGATCATTCATGATCTTTTTTCAAACCAAAGAGTTGAAGACAGCAATCAGAGAGATAATTAAACTTTATGCATCCCTTTGGAAATCTCTTTGCTCACAAACAGTCCTTGGATGCACTGCAAAACTTCCCACTGAATGTAAACAAACACTGTGGCAAGGAGGGGACATGAAAGAGAAACAAATAACCTCCAAGTTCAACAAACAGAGCAAAGGGAAACAGCTAAATTGTCCAGAGCAAGGAAAAGGGGTAAAAAACATACTGGACCTTGTAATATAATTCTGCCATGATAAAGCAATTTAAGGAGAAGCTTCATTATTTCTGAGCAGGAAAAACTCTCCAGGAAGACAGAGAAACAGCTGAGCACATCACCTGCACACCACCAGGTACCCTAAATCAAAGCAACCATCAGCAGAGTTATCTGTGCATGAGTCAGTGCTGCACTGGTAAATCACAGACCTCCCTAGGAGACACCCAGTGACCCAGCAGGCACACGCAGTCCTGTGCTACAGGAATCTGCCACATCAGAAGATACAACAAGCTGCAGCCACAAGGCCCAGGGAGCCCACCCTATTTTTCCCTGCCCACTGTTCCATCCCTAAAGCTAATTTTTATCTCCTTGTGCTAAGTGGGCAGCACACACCTGAAATTGCTGTATAAAAACTGAACAGTAATAAGACAACAAAGCTTCACCTAGAAGATGACTTCAAGTCTGGCTGTTATCAGATAAATAAAGATAAATCGTCAGGGTCACCCAAAGCCTGACTTTTTTTAAAGCCTCCAGAGTAGGTCAACATAGCTCTAAAGCTGGGAGCGGCAGCAGAGCAGGGAAGGTATGGTCCCAACCCAAAATTCTGCCTCCCTCAAGGATGTTTCTACCTGTACCCTAAGGCAGAGAGTACTTGCTGCTCCCTTCACACGGGGTCTCCTCTAGCACCTGGAAATGATCCATTTTCTAAAAGCACTACAGTCTGCTTTGACAGGGCTCATTAGTGAGGATGTGGCAGGGGAAAGGCTCGCTCCCCCACGGTGCTGGGGACCTGCAGAGGGAAACTAAGCAGAGGCAGCTTCCCAGGTCTGAGTCAGAGGATGGCCCTGAGGCACTGGGAGAGAAAATCTGGCAGAGGAAAACTCAGAACTGAGGGTCTGCAGGAGACCACCCAGTGCAGAAGAGCCCTGCATGGCTCAAACATGCTGACAGCAGAGTCCACATTAAGATGTCACATCTCTCTGGGCACACTGGATCCAGCTCTGTGCTAGGCAGAGAGGTTCATACCCACACACTAGCACAGAACAACTCCATTTTAAAACTTTCCCAATAGTTTTCCCAAATGGAGGCTGTGCAAGATGATGGTGGGTGCTCCAGCACCTTCCTGTGTGCAAGCACATTATTAACAGCAGCTTTAATTTTCTACTCAGTGCAAATATGCTGGGGAGGAGAGAAAGAAATAAAATAAAATAGAAAACCCCCACAAAAACCAAAAACAAACAAAAAACCAACAACAAAAAAACCCCAACAGTCTCCACAGAGAAAAGAAAGGCTTCCTCACTGATTCCCTCTGGCTGAAAACAATCCCTTGACACACCATTCCTTTGCACTTCCCTCCTGCCATGCCCTGGGGTGATAAAGAGTGCCAGGAGATGTCCACATTTCCCTGAGCAGCTCCAGCAGGAAACAGGAAAAATTCCCTGCCTGGCAGCTGCTGCTGCCCAGCACATTATGAAACCAGGAAGGTGAGAGCCAGCCCTGCCACCCAGTGGGGAGAGGGAAGGGACAGGATGGTCACCAGCCTTGCACAGAGCACCTGTCCCTGGGGCCCCGGGGGTTCTGCATTCACCAGCGTGGAACAGCCAGCTTGAGATCTCCTCCTGAAGGAGTATAAATATCAGGCAGGTATTGTCCTGTCCAGTTGCTGCAAAATGCCCTTTCAAATGTGTGAAGATGCTAAATAAAGAAGCAGATCTTTTTTCCTCTTCTTTTGTGTTTTTTTAAAGACTAACAAGATAGTAATGAAAGGTTCTTGTCTTTAACTCCGTATTACAGAAGCAGCCTGAGACTCCAAAATTTGAAGGAAAACTGCCAAACACAATCCTTTCCTTTAACAAACAGATCAAGAATTAAAACAACCAACCAAAAAAAAAAAAAAAGCCTCCACAAATAAGCTCAAGCTCCACCTCTTGGGATAGGTCAGGGGTACATGAGCTCTCCATGTCTGAACAGCCTAAAATGCACACCACTAATTAAAGGGACATGATGAGCTCCTGTTGTTTTCAGCAGAGACAGAGGATAAAAATGGAGCTGTTCACAAGGCACCTGCCTCTCTCTATTAACTGGAACAGAAACCAAATCGACTGCCTTAAACTCCACACCTGTTAAACGGCAGAAATTAGGCAAAGCAAATGCCAAGCTGAAAGATTTTGCTATTCAAGTCGGGCTGGCATGAAGATGCACAGACCAGGCACTAAACCAGCATCCACATTTCACATTAGACAAAAACCACCTGCAGAGCTGCCTCCAGCTCTGGGCCCCCAACATCAGGATGTGGAACTGCTGGAACAAGCCCAGAGGAGGCCACAAGAGATGTCCCAAGAGCTGGAACCCCTCTGCACTGAACTCAGGCTGGGAGAGCAGAAGGTGCTCAGCCTGGAGAAGAGAAGGCTCTGGGGGGACCTTAGAGCCCATTCCAGCACCTAAAGGGGCTCCAAGAGAGCTGGAGAGGGACTGGGGACAAGGGCCTGAAGTGCCAGGACAAGGGGGAACGGCTTCCCACTGCCAGAAGGGAGGGATAGATGGGATATTGGGAAGGAATTCTTCCCTGTGAGGGTGGGGAGCCCTGGCAGAGTTTGCCCAGAGAAGCTGTAGCTGCCCCTTGATCCCTGCAAGTGTCCAAGGCCAGGTTGGAGCAACCTGGGACAGTTGGAAGGGGGGCATTCTGCCCATGGAGGGGGCCAGAATGAGATGAGCTTTAAAGTCCCTTCCAACCCAAACCATTCTGGGATTCTATGAAAAACATCCTCCCCTCAGTGCAGTACAGCTCAAGTCACAGAGCTTTAAGTTATGCCAGGACTTTCCTATGCAAATAAGAATCTTTTTAGAAATGAACTTTGCTGCTGAGCATCCTGAGGCACTGCTGCCCTCCCCCTACCAGCAGTGCTGCCCTGCCTGGTGTTGCAAGCACAATTTAGCACCTTGTCTGCAGTGACAGGAGAAGGGACCGCAGTGTGCTCATCTGCAGAGTCTGCAGCAGAAAAACACTTTGCCAGCACTGGCACAAGAGGATGGGGACACCAAGACTGCGCCAGTCAGGACCAGCACAGCTCCAGGGGCTGGAGGTGAAGCAGAGTGCTGGGCAGCACAAGACCATGGGGCACTGGCAGCACAGAAGGATTAATAAGGCCAGGTCTGCTGCAAGATGTGCTGCAAGTCACTGGGACAGAAAATTACTCCCAGTGCAGCAGCAACAGAGCTGTTTGCTCCTCCCAGAACTCATCCAAAAGAAACCATTCACCACCCTTTAAAGGACTGTTGGAAATCACCCTGTCCACCTATCCTAGCCATTGTGAGCAACAACCACGCTGAAATATGTAAACAAAAACACAGAGGGAATTCAGTATGACACAGTAAAGGAATTTCAACCATATCCAAGAAGAAGCAATAACTTCAGATAAGCTGGACCCTGGCTGAGGGTGTTGCCAAAGTCAACTGAACTCAAACATGCCCAGATTTTGCCCAGCTGAGGGCTACACCAGAGGTTTGGCTGGAGCCAGGAGCCAGGGTACAGGAAGTTGGGGCTGATCTCAGCAAGGAGGAGGTGCTGGTTGTGTCACTTTACTCCAGACTCTGCTGCTGCTGCAACACCTTTGTGCTGCAGCAGACCTTAACTCCATGCTCAGGCTGTGCCCCAGACACCAAGGTGACTCTGGGAGGGACAATCAGACAGTTGTATAAAAGGGGAGGGATTTGGGGGTTCACCCTCATAAAAGAACCCTCAGCAACTCCAAACCCACACTTAAGGAACATCCATTATTATTCCACTCAAGACATGCAGCCATTTGTCTATTTAAGGCAGCTGCAGCTTGCCTTTTCTGCTGCACGTTGCTGAAGCTCTTTAGTTGCTAAATTTACACTTGGTTTGTTACTGGAACTTATCAAAAAAAGCCTGTGGCAAGGCCTACAGCCTTGGCAGGAGCCAGACTGACAATATCTGACATGAGAGCAAAAGGAAGGCCTTCAATACATGCTTCTGTTTTCCAAACAAATGGCTGACCAACCCAGAGCACAGGACATTTTGCTTTTTGGGTATTTTCAAGCGAGCAGGGCTGTCACCATGAATTGTGAGATCTCAGCCCATGATTTAATGAGGAGATAAAAACAGCTGGTGCTGTCCTACGGCCCAGAGCAGCCACCTCTCTGGAGGGAAAGCTGCACCAGTACTGATGGGCTGCACCAGTTCTACCAGGGCCCTTTCTACCAGTTTCCATTCTCTCCTCTGGCTCCACCAGCACTGAAGGCAGCTGAATTCTAACCCCTCTGCACTCAGTCATGACCCCTAAGTCACAATTAGTCCTTAAATGTTTCCAGCTTTTAACTGAAAATGCTATTGAAATGATACAAGGTCTTCAGACCACTCTGTGGGAGCCACTACCCTATAAAATTATTAAAGTTATTTCATAGAATCATAGAATCCCAGAATGATTTGGGTTGGAAGGGACCTTAAAGCTCATCTCCTTCCATCCCCGGCCATGGGCAGAGTCACCTTCCAGCAGACCAGGCTGCCCCAAGCCCCATTCAAGCTGGCTGTGAACACTTCCAGGGATGGGGCATTTCCCATTGGAGCATTTTACAGTGATGAGGTGTCAGCAGTGTCTATAGGAGAGATCTGTGATCTCAGAGACATTGAAGGCAGGTAGGCATTAAATAATTACCAGTGTACCAAACCCTTTGGCACTAACTATGCTCTGGTCCATGCTCCCAAATCCCTGCTGTTTAGAACAAGATCCAGTGAGAGGGAGAGTTCCCGTGTATGGGGCAGTTCCCAGGGAGGGAGGGGAGAAAACAATAGGTGATCTCACTTCAGGATGTCAATGCCTTGAGCAACAGCACAATGGTGGGCCCCGAGAGTCTGTTGGGAAGCAGCCCACTGCGCCAACGTGGACGGGGCCCTCTGGATAAGGGGGCAAAGCATCTCGGGAGAGGAAGGAACGCTGAGAATCAGAGAGGAAAGGCAGGAATGAAAATATGCATGTACAAGACCATAAAAATACAAATCCATCTCAGTCTCCTGTTTCTGCTAGTGACTCCCATTCCGCTGCACAGGCAGCCGGCATCAACATGATCCAGCATCAAGTGTGACAGCTGAATGGGGTCGGATGCTTTCCTAGAATCAGAGATCCATGGAATGGTTTGGGCTGGAACAAATCTGAAAGAGCATCTTGTTCCATCCCCCTGCCATGGGAAGGAACACCTTCCACTAAACCAAGTTGCTCCACGACCCATCCAACCTGGCCTGGAACACCTCCAGGATGGGGAGTCCACAAACTTTCAAGCAAAGCTGTTTGATTGCTTGTTTCTCCCCCAAAGGCAGGAGGGACATGTGAAGTGGGTCTGGATCTTCTCCTGTCCTCTGAGGCTCTCCCTGCAGATCAGTCTGACAGACCTCAAAGCACAAAACCTAAAGACCTCACCAGCCCCTCTCTCCCTGAGACTGCAGGAGAGATGATAAAGTTGGTCTGGCTGCAGTTTTCCTGACTGCTGCGCAGTTCAGCCAACCATCGCCTCCACCCTGCTCTATCCAAGCAGGTACAGGTGCTCAGTATTCTTTTCCTCTTCAAATCTATGTCTAGATTCCAGGTAGCACTGGACTGCCAGGTTCTAGAGCAGCCCCTCGAGATCTCAAAGCCCAAGGCCCCTGCTCCAGCATAAGAGCTCCCTGTTATTCACACACAACTCTGTCCTAGATAAACTCAGCAAACAAAGCCACCCCCCCACAATTTCCTCATGCAACAGGCTCACCTGTCACCATTGGCAGATATGGCATCAAACTTGGCCTTCTTCTTTGGGATTTCATTCTGAATGGAAGACGTAGATAAGGTTTTCTGGCTAGAAAAAGGAAGAAACTGTATCTCAGAACCTGAATGACTTTCAGTCTAAGACAGAGAGGCAGATAAATATTCCCACCCACTTTGATCCTATTAAAACAGTATTTCCCACTGCTAAAACGATAAAATAATCATTCCTTGAAGAGTAGCTGGAGACTAAAAATAAACAGAAAACAATGAGTCAGAGCAGCACGTAGGTGAAGAACTCTTGCTTAAAATCTGCATTTTAATCATTAAATTTTACAAATGAAACTTCACTTTCATTGTGTACAAGTTGAGCAAGTTGGATCACTAAAAAGCACGAGGCTGTACCAGCACAGTGAGGTTTTCAAACAAGCAAAGCGTGACTCAGGCAGATGGTCCTGACCTCAGACCCTGCCCAAACCCCTCCCCAAGGTTACCTGTTATAGTGGCTGCCACTGCTGAGCCTACTGAACTGCTCCTTCTCCTGCAGGCTGGCTCGGGAAGAACTGCTCAGGTGCTTGCACTGCTCTTTGGTCTTCTGCAGGACTCGTTTATAGGACAATGTGCACAACCAGCACAGCAGCTTTCCATCCACCTGGAAGGGGAGACAGCAATAAGTTTTGGTCTTTCTTCCTGCCCACAAAGCAAACACAGAAAAGACAAGAAGTACTTTCAAGCTTAGGGTCACATATGAAAAAGCAGGGACTCAAAAAGAATCCTTTGAATGGACAGGCAGTCACTGGAGACCAAAATAGCAAGGGTGTCTGCTCCAGAAGGCTCAGCAGGACACGGGCTATCGGTGCAGCACCCCAAACAACAGACGTTTGCAGTCTGCCTCGGGAAGACACGCCTTCTTACAGAGCACTCAGGGTGTGTAAGCAAAGGGTGTACAGAAGCCAAGGAAGGGGTTTCCTGGTGGAGGTATGACACCTGTAGCTCCTCAGGCTATGGAACAAATATCATTCCCCATCCCTCTCCCCAAATAGCACTTCACACTTCATTCAGAGGTCTCTGCTCCTCTGCCAGCTCTTGGGCCAAATTCAAGAGATCTTTCTCAGAAGATCTGGCAAAGGCACATAGGAGTTCAAAGATTAAACAGCTCTAAACCAGAGCAAAGGCAACTCTAGAAAAAGACTTCATAACCAAGAGACATGGATCATGGACTGGTTTGGGTTGAAAGACACCTTAAACCTCATCCAGTCCCACCCCCTGCCATGGGCAGAGACACCTTCCACTATCCCAGGCTGCTCCAAGCCCCATCCAGCCTGGCCTTGGACACTCCCAGGGATGGGGCAGCCACAGCTGCTCTGGGCACCCTGTGCCAGGGCATCACCACCCTCACAGGGAACAATTCCTGCCCAATATCCCATCTAACCCTGTCAGTGGGAAGCCTTTCCTCCTTGTCCTGTCAGAAATGCTGCAGAAGATGTAAAGAAGATGGACAGAGGATCACTGTGATCAGCCCTTTTACCTTTTCAGCTTTCTTTAAACAAATACTGACCTTCTTCCTGTCATCTTTCCGGTCAAATGCACACTGCTGCTTGCACTGCTCACACGAGTGAGGAGGGCCATACTTCTTCTCTGAGTTGGTGCAACGCTGGCACTTGTTTCCAATAAATGCTGCTATGATGTTGCAGTACTGGCAGGGTTTTGGCTTTAAAAAATAAGAACAACTGCTACAGCTTTCTAACTACAATAGTACACTGCTCGTTCCCATTCTCCCCATAATTTCAACCTTTTATTTCCTTATTCTACGCAGAGTATGATGCTGATCCAGGAGACAAAAACTCCATTTGGATCCCTGGTCTTCAGCTAAGTGTATTTAGCAATGGCACTCAGACCATTTATCAGGTGCTGTGAAATCTTCAGAAAAATGTCTAACACCAAAACAGAGCCAATCAAAATCTCTATTTCAGATTTCAGACAAGCAGGAAATAATGATTTATCACTGCTTCCTGCAGCAATCTCAGTCTGTGTAAGCACAGTCTTGTTTCTGCTGGGTATCAAACAGATCATTTCCTGGCTTCAAACGATGCAAAGCTCTTTTTTGTGCTAAAAGAAGAGAAAATGTCAAAGCTTCATGCTTGAGTGACCCATATTATTGATCAGTCATGCTCTTACAGCTGAGCCAGTCCATAAACCGCTCTGGGATTTCAGCAAGATAAAGACAAGAGAGATGAAAGGAAGAGAGGCTGAGCCCCCCTCACTTACTGTGCCATAGAGCTTCACATTCTGAGCACACTTCTTGCATATCGTGTTGGTTTTGCTGTTAAGAAGGACAGATCATTCTATTAACACATTCCAACAGAAAATGAAAGCTCTATTTTTAGCATGCCTGGTTCGGATCCCAGGATCCCTGCTTAGGATCCCAGCCTCTCCTCAGCTCTGTCTCTGGTGATGAGGCTGGGTTCAATCTCTCTAGGGACTCAGATACCACAGTGCTTTTCCTCTCCCCATCTGGCTGAGGATAAATGGTCAAAAAGTGGCATTACTAGGAGGTATCTTTTAATTAAGGCATCCCCAGATGACACCAGATTTTTGTCCATACACACAGAGAATTTGATCACTGACTAATTGGCAGCATGAGTGATTCAGCATCAGGGCAGGCTCCACTCTGGAAGTCAAGGCAGGAAAGGACAGAGGTATATTTGTCCAAGAAACATAGGAAGGAACACCTCACACAACAGCCACACACAGCTCTGCGTTTACTAATCCTCCCTCTGACAGCTACACAACTTGTCAAAATGCAAAAAATCCAGGTAGAGGACACACAGCAGGAAATAAATGTTAGATACCAGACATCAGGTAAGAGAAAACTCATGGGAAGATGCACCCAGATCCCTCCCTGGAAGATGCATCTGAGGTCTGACTGAAAAGAAAAAACCAAGCAAAAGGTGTAATCCAAGTGCACTACAGACACTCCAACCTGCCCAGCACACCTTTGGAGGCAGCCAAAGGTCCTCCAAGTCTTCCACAGCAACATTCTACAGGTTAAGGCTGAGTCACTGAAGGTGTGGAAGCATTACAGTTCCCCAGGTGTGATCGTTCTACACAAAACCTGATCTCCCCAGTTCAGCAAGCATTTACCTTTCCTGTTGGAATTCAGTCCTGCAGTAAGTGCATTTAACAATGGGATGAGCAATCCGGCACTCCTGCAACAACAGAAGTGTTTCATGAGGCGCAGTGCTGCTCCCCAAATCCCAGATCTCCTGCTGCCCTCCACTCCCACCACATCCACACACCTGCAAACACCTCCTCCCTGTACAGTCATGCTGAGAGAAGAGGAAGGGTGATGGGAATGGCATGTGTCACAGGTGAGCCAGGCATGAACTGAGAGCCACCACCAGGGCTCATGTGTGCCTCACACCCACAAGGCAGGGTCACGAGGCGGCCCCAGCTCCCAGGGCAGGAACACATAGCTCTGCCTCAGGTATTCACCAGCTTCCTGTACATCTGGCGCTCTCCTTCCAGCTTCCCCTTCATTCACCTCCTTTGTCCCAACCTCAGTGATCCCAGGCTACTCGAGTTCCTGCCCCATGTTCCCTATTTCATCCCTGATCTTTTTCTTCCCCACCTCCTCAGACTGTCCCCAAAACCCACCTTACCTCTTTCAAGATACCATCAGACCTCCTGTAAATGTCCCCAGATCCTCCCAGGCCTTTGCTCAGGACCAGCTCTCACCCCCCCTCTATTCCCTACAACAAACCCATGATTTCCACTAAACACCCTCCAAATACTCCCAGCACCTCCAAACTGCATTCAGTGCCCTCAGGTCCCCCTGACAAACACACTCCCCTAACAGCCTCTAGGCCTTAGCCCCGTGCTCCAGCCCTTCAAAACCTTCCCAAAGCTCCCGGGCCCTCATCCACACCCTCCCACGGCACACCCACAGACCCCAAACAGACACCTCAAGGCCCCAGTCTTCATAAATACTCCCAGGATCTCCCCACGAACGGCCCTCCAATTATCCTCAGTCCCTCTAAAAGCCCCATGACCCCTTAAAAACACTTCTTGGCTTGTTCTCCCTCACAAACAATGCTCCAGGAGGCCCTTTACCCCTCAGATCCCCCCAAATCCCCTTACAGACCACCCCCCTCAAATCTCCCCACAGATCACGCCCCATTTCCCTCATAGGCCCCCTCAGACTTCGCTCCCATCAGCGTCCTCCCAAATTAGCCCCCATAAGCTCCCTCACAGACCTTCCCACACAGCCCCCTCACAGCCCGCCCCAAGCCCCTCTCCTGGACCTTGCAGAGCTGCTGGCCCTGGCTCAGCGCCTCGAAGGGGAAGCGCTGGTGGCACTTGGTGCAGGCGTACAGCGCCGCCATCCCGCCGCTCCGCTGACAGGCGCGGCCGGCCCGCCCGCCCGCNGCGCCGCATCATTCACGCCTCAGCTGCTTTTGATTGGTGATTATGCCGTCACTCACAGTGATAAAGGGGCGGGGCGCGCCGGGGAAGCGTTAACGTCACGGGGGACGCGGTGACGCAGCCGCTCGGCCCCGCGTGACGCGAAGAGAGTGGGAGGTCGCGCGAGATCGCGCGTGAAGAAGGGGGCGGGGATTGGGAAAAGGGGCTGGGCATGGGCGGGGATTGGGAAAAGGGGCCGGGCGTGGGCGGGGATTGGGAAAAGGGGCCGGGCGTGGGCGGGGATTGGCAAAAGGGGCTGGGCGTGGGCGGGGGGTGGGGAGAGGGGCCGGGCGGG
>WAAE01020616.1:185271-229404 GCA_013400495.1 Nicator chloris
CATGGGCGGGGATTGGGAAAAGGGGCCGGACGTGGGCGGGGATTGGGAAAAGGGGCCGGGAATGGGCGGGGATTGGGAAAAGGGGCCGGGTGTGGGCGGGGAACGGACAGGGCCGGACAGGGCAGGGCGGGCCACGGATATGGGCTGGGCTGGGCTGAAGTGGGCCAAGGCTGGGAAAAGAGGCTGGGCTGAGCTGAGGCAAGACAAGACTGTGCCAGGAGAAGGGGCTGAGCTGAGCTGGGCCAGGATGGGTCGAGGGCAGAGCTGAAGGGAGGGTGCAGGGGGTGGTGGCAGGGATAAAGCAGAACAAGGTGAAAGGGAGATCCATGGCTTGCTATGACAGGGGATGGGAGACTGGATTAGGGCTAGGTAGGAGGATGTGAGACTGGATTAGGGCTGGGTAGGAGGATGGGAGACTGGATTAGGGCTGGGTTCAGGAGATGAGCTGCTGCAGGGAGGGAAGGTCTCTGTGGAGGTGGGCGAAGGAGGTTCAAGACTGGAGGAAGCAGGGAAGGAAGAGAGCAGAGGGATGTGGGGAGGAGGAGGAGAAGGTGTCTCCACCTTGAGAATGGAGGTGAGAAGGAGCAGAGCCACCTGCTCTAGGGAGGGCTGGAGACACCGGTAGGGCAGGGGCAGTGGGAATATTGTGGCTGGAGGCTTGAGAGAAAGCGAATGGGAGGAAGAGAGAATGAGGCAGGAGGTTGTGTCTGCGGGGAAAGGAAAACCTTCATGTGAAGGTGCTTCCCCTTTGCTCGGACTCCAGCAGCTGCTCATCCCCAAGTCCCAGGCACAGCCATGGCTGATTTCACGGCTGGATCGGCCCCTAATGGGGAGCAGGGGCAGAGCAAACTGCAGCTCCCTGTGCTTACACCGCAGCCTGGGAGCAGCTCCAGGTGGGAATACAGAAAAGGTCTGGCCCTGTTTCACCTGGACAATGAGGCTGGACTCAGGCTGCTGCAGCTAGGACAGATCGTACACTGCACATGTGCAATAATTGTTCTCCTTTTTTCATCAAGTAGTTGTCATTTTGTACAGCATGACACAGAACAGGTGCTTTGAGAAATGGGGGAAATAAAGGCATTTTGGTGTTAAAAGTTCATTCTAAATCCAAGATGGAATGAGCAAAAGGCAGTAACACAACTACTCACAGTTGTGTGATCTGCCCCTTGCTCGACATTCCTGTGCTCCTACACCCTTCCCTCTTTCTCAGGCCTTAAGGGATACCTTGAAATCTTTGGGAAACTTCTATTCTTACCTTTTTTCCTACACCAGATGACAGAGTATTCCCAGTCCTGGCTGGTGCAAGTGGTGAAGCTGAAATCTGAGCCGCTCAGGCTTTCCCGAGGAGGACTGGGGGAGTGTCTTGGGTTTTTAGCTTGGCTGCGTGGGTGTGCATAATGAACCGGAATTCTGCCGTGCTTGGCTACCTCGGGGACTCGTTTTAATCACCGGGCAAATGTGCTGTGTGTAGGAGAAATACTTAATTTCATGACATGAGTTGCATTGTGCTGGATGCTGGGCTGTGATTGGGAAATGTCCGTCGGTGGGAAGCGGGAGGCAGAGCTTGGCAGAGCCGGCGGATGGCTGGGAACAAACCCCTCCCCGCTGCTCGGGGGCTGCCGTGCTCCGGGGGAGGCTTCTGCGGGAGGAGGAGGTGGAGGACTGGGGATGCTCAGATTTTGGGGTTTGACAGCGCGCGTGGAGAAGGGCAACGCTGCCTGCACTCTGTTACAGTCAATAATGGAACCCCGAAATGGTTTGAGTTGGAAGGGCCCTTAAAGACCACCCAGTGCCACCCCGCCACGGGCAGGGACACCTCCCACTGTCCCAGGCTGCTCCAAGCCCAGCCTGGCCTTGGGCACTGCCAGGGATGGGGCAGTCACAGCTGCTCTGGACACCCCGTGTCAGGGCCTCACCACCCTCACAGGGAAGAATTTGTTCCTAACATAAAATCTAACCCTACCCTTTTTTAGTTTGAATCAACTCCCCCTTATCCTATCAATTAAAAAGGAAAAGTCAGGGTACGGGGTGGCAAATACCTGGGGCTGAAGGCAAAGGAATGGTTCAGTTTGAGAACATGAACAACAAACCTGCCAGAGCAGTCACGGGTGCCAAGGGAGAAGCGTTTGGCTGAGGAAGAGAGTTTGTAAAGCTGCTACTGAAGGAAGTGTGAGAAGAAACGCTTGGAAAGCCGCTGCCTCGATGATTTTCCAGCAGAGCTGCACTGGCAGCAAAGCAGTTTCAAGCCTTCAGAGCTCAGAAGGCTGTTCAGATTTATCAGATGCACCCTTTCACTGTGGAACGGTTTGGGTTGGAAGGGATCGTAAAGGTTGTGTCACTCTAATGCCCTGCCATGGGCAGGGACCTCTTCTGTTTGTGCCCCAAAAACCTTTGCTACCGTGTAAGACAGCAAAAGCCTCCCCTGGACCACAGTCTTTGCCATCCTAAAATCTCAGGGTTTATGTAAAGCACATCCTTCCCCTTCATGGATCACCTGGCTCTGTCCTGGGGAGGCTGAGCCCCAGAAGCCCCTTCCCCCAGCACAGGAGGACTGCTGGGAGCTCTCCAGCAGCCCCTCTGGGTCGCCTGGAGCATTTGGGAGCCACGAGGTTGCCAAAGCAAGTTTGATTCAGCTGCTGTTCCCTGACACCGTCTGTGGTTCTCTGTAAATCACTAACAGATAATAATTCCATATTCTGGCTCTGCCTATCCCCCGCCTGCTGAATAATTACCTTGTTTTGTGCGAGCCGTGAGAGGTTTTCACAGATAATTCATCCAGCAGGGAAAGGCAGCCAGATTTGGGGCTGGAGCACATTTTGTGGCCACCTGGCATTGCTGCACAGAGGTCTGTGCTGGAGTGCTGCTGCCTGCAGAGGGAAATGCCGTATCCAGGACAGCCGAGGGCAGGGCTGAGAACCAAACCCAGATGAAACCCCAGCCGCCCTTCCTCGGAGGATAATTTAGCTTGGCAAACTCAGCCCACCCTGAGTTTCTGGATGTGTGGACAGATTGATCCCACAGATCTGGACGCTCTCACCCACAAAGGAGCTGTTTCACTGGAAGCAGAGTTCCTCCCAGGAGCTGTTTGTGGTGGTGACCTCTGTCTTGCCTCGTTGCCCATGTCCTGCCTGGCCTCGGGGGGGTGGGTTGAAGCCCAGCTTGGAGCCAAGATCGCCCCGAGGTTGCCATCCCCATCACAGGGCTGAGCGGATGCAGGGCAGGAGGAGAAAGGATCATCCCTGTGCCGGGGTAATTGCCAGCATCACCGTGCTAAGGGGCCCCAGTCACAGAGTCTCAGAACCACTGAGCCTGGGAAACACCTCTGAGATCACCAAGGGCACCCTTTGACTGACCCCCAGCCTGTCACACAGACCAGTGCCATGTCCAGTCAGTCCTTGGACTCCTCCAGGGATGGGAGCTCCAGCACCTCCCTGAACAGCCCCTCCCAGTGCCTGCCCACCCTTTCAGTGTGGGTGGCTGTGGTCAGCTGGGGTTGGTCTCTTTCTCCAAGCAACAACGGACAGAACAAGAGGACACAGTCTCAAGCTGCGTCAAGGGAGATATAGGCTGGATATTAGGAAAAAATTTTTCACAGTAAGAGTGATAAGGTACTGGAATGGTCTGCCCAGGGAGGTGGTGGAATCACCATCCCTGGATGTGTTTAAAAAAAGACTGGATGTGGCACTTGGTGCCATGATCTAGTTGAGGTGTAAGAACATGGTGGGACTCGATGATCTTGAAGGTCTCTTCCAACCTAGAAATCCTGTGATCAGTGAAGAATGAGATGGCACAGCCCTGTCCTACAGCCTCCACAACCCTGATGGAGAGCACAGTGTCCTCACCCTTTAACATGGGTCATGAGGGGTACCAGCATCTCCATCCCAGCAGGAACCAGGGTATTGTTGAGGTGGAAGCCACACTTGCAGTCACTCACCTGGGTGGTGACGACTGACAACCATTTGGGGAGCCTCCTCATGGATCAATTCCTAAAGCAGCATCAGGAGAGCATCAGGCAGGGCCAGGGGCCTGTTTGGAGGCTCGGAAAAGCCTGGGAGGTGGCCAAGCAGGCTCCCAGCAGGCTCAGTGTGCAGGCAGATGTCACCCATGCCCAGTTGAAGTGCTGAGCACCAACCTCCTGCTTGTCAGATGCCAAAAAGGGGCAGCTGAACAAGGAGGAGGCCCTGAAGGAGTGGAGACCATGACAAACACCTAATAGAGGATGGGGGAAGGACTGGAAGCTGACCACTGAGGGCTACCACCAGTCCTGACCCCAGGAGACTTCCCAAACCACCCCACAGACTAAGAAGGAGATGGGGTTTTCAAGGTGGGATATGGAAGGTGGGTCCCAAATCCTCTCAGCTTCCACTCTCAACAGTGCTCACTCTGTTAAACACCGACCTCAGGTAATATTTCACCCCCAAGGTATCAGATCTGGGGAGTTTCCTGCAAGGTGCCTCTTCCAAAGGAAACCTCTAATGCAGAGCTTCAGGCCAGCTTTGCTTCCAATAAATAGCAGGGTTCAGAGTGGCTGTGCTTTGCTGTGCTCTGCAAAACTTGGAGCCACTTGGAGGTTTGGGTGTCCAGGGAAGTCTGGAGGTCACAGCTCAGCTGGGCTGGGAGCCAGAACCTACATCTGGCTCTGCGAACAGCAAACCTCCCTAAGAAAGGTATGTCCTTTCTTATTTTTTCCTTTTTCAAATATAATAAATAGATCTTTTTTTTAAGTTCCCAGCCATCCAAACTACTCATGCTCAGGACTGTGATATCCCTAATGCCATGAATGCAGAATTTCAGTAAATGCTTCCTGGGGATACAAAACCTCCAGCTCTCAAAGCCACCTCTGTGTTCAGCAGCAAATTCAGGACATCACCTACCCAAAGGGAGCCTGAAAGTCACGGTTCCCTGAAAGTCAAAGCATGTTTTATTGACTGCAGTCAAGAGAATCAAAGATCTGGAGACCTGGACTCCCACGGAATAAACCACATTATTCCTGAGCACTGATCATTCCTCTCCCAGACAGGAATTCCAGCCAGCCTCCCTGCTGGGAATGATTAAAGACCCCTTCAACAATCAGCAAATTGTCAAATAAGCAGGTGAACAAGAGAAGGAAAACAAGAGCATATGATGACCTGCCACCAGTGATGAGCAGCTGTGTCACCCGGAGGGGAGTGCAGCCCCCTGGGTGCTGCCAGTGGTCTGCTGTACAAAACTGAGGTGTAGCCGTGGGGGATGTCACTTCTCAACTATCAAAACCCCATTTTGGGGCAAGGTGGAGCCTGTGCAGATGCAGCTACAAGTCAGGGATGACATTTCCCTTCCATGTTTCCCTTCCCAGCTGCTGACTCTGCTCTTGAGTTGGGAAGCAGAGCCTGGCAGTGCCAGCAGCTCTCACTGGGAGCTCTGGCTGCCCACCGAGCTCCATCCCCAGGGTGGACATCACCAGAACGGCACCAGAACCCCCCAAACATGAAAGAATGAACCTGCAGAACTGTGCTGACTGTGGCCTGGACACCCCAAGCACAGCCCCAGACCCTCGGCTCGTGGTGAGGCTCCTCCGTGGCTCTGAGGTTTTGGGGTGCGGCTCTGGAGCAAGGGCAGATGGAAGGAGCATGACAGCCCCGGGGTGTGACCAGCTCGGGGGCACCCCACACCCCCTGTGCACCCCACACCCCCCGTGCCACGCCCAGAGCACGTGCATTGCCCCTCCGCAGCGGTGGGGACAGGGACAGAGCATCCCCCCCAAGGGCGGGGTCTCACCCCGCAGCCCCCGGCAGCGCTCCCCGTCCCTCCACCCTGCTGCCCTGCACCCACAGGTGCTGAAATACCGCCCCGGGGGGGCAGGGAGCCCTGGGCGGCCAACGGGCAGAGCCCGCCTGCCCTGGGCTGGGATGAGGCTGGGGGGAGGCAGGAGGGGCTTTGTGTTCCCCCCTGTTCCACCGCGGGCACCCCCTGTGTCCCGAACCAGGGTGGCATCCGGACACCTGTGGGGCCATCCCCTGGAGCAGAGGTGGATGCCCAATGGATCAGGGGCTCGGGCACGGGTGCTGGGGGTGTGCCCGTGCCCCCCACCCTGTGTGATCGTTTGCAGCCAGGTTTGCTGCTAGCAGGGGGAACATCTGCAGCAACCAGGGGTACTGGCATGCAGTGAGCCCCCTGCCCACGCCCCAGAGCCCTTCTGGGTGCCCCCTGCCCTCCTGGGACAGGAGCCAAGGTGTCCCCACCACAGGAGAGGTGGGAGGATGGGGAGATCAGGGTGCTTTGCATTCCTTCCCCCTTACAGATGCACCTTCAGGACTGCAATTAGGGGGTTTTAATCGGAAAAAGGGAAAGATGCGGATGAAATGTCGGGAGCAACAGGGAAAACAGACCTGGGGAGGAGCACAGCTGAATGACCTTCACCCCTCCTGCTTGTTGTGTGCCCAGCTGGCGCCCAGCCCAAGGTGGCAGTGAGCCCCAAACAAAGCCAGTCGGGGCTCACTGTGGGCTGGCTGCACGCCCCACCGGGCATGAGCTGGGCTGGATTCGGCTGCACCTTGGGGTGCAGGGCAGAGCTGGTACCCCCTGTGCTGCAGCACTGCCCCGGGGACCACCACCACCACCACTGCCATGGCTGCCCACCCCTGCAGAGGTGCCTCCCGCCCCAGGGATGTGCCAGCAGAGCTGGGAGACTGCCAGGACCAGGGCAGGGAGAACTTCCCACCCTGTTTTAGTGCCCCTGTCCACTGATCCTGCTCTCCAGGACGGCTCGAGCCCAAACTAGGAGCACCCAGCAGAGCCACAGGCACGGTGTCAAAGGGGAGCAGCCCCAGAGGGTGCAGATGCCTGGCTGGTGGCCCTGGCAAACACCAGTGACAAAGTCCCCACCCGCAGCCACAACGGGCACTCGGGCAGTGGGCCACAGGGCGGAGGCCTCCCCCCCCAACACCCCACACCAGGAATTTCTCATCTCAGTAGAAATCCCTGGGGTTGTTTGTGCTCCACCTCAGAGCTGGAAGAGCCGCTCCCCTGGCTCTGGGTGTCTGGGACTGGCTGTGAGAGCCAGCTGGCTCTGCCAGGCACGACTGTCCCCTCCCCAGGAGGCCCCTAGGGTCCCACAGGACCCAGAAAACCAGGCTGGGGATGGGGATCTGTACAGGATGTGTCCCTGGGGCACAGGGGCACTGCTGTGTGGGCAGCAATTGAATCCCTCCTATAGAAGCCATCCAGTATTTTGCCAGTGTCTTTATTGGCAAGCCCAGTGCTGTGTCCCTGTCCTGCCCTGTGTCCAGCACTGAATGGGCCTGTCCCATTGTGTCCCCAGCTTCCTGATGGTTCCACTGAAGGGCCTGATCCAGGGCTGAGTGCTGAGAATGTCGCCCAGGGCTCCCCCTGCAGAGCCAGGGTGGCTCAGGCCAGGATGGGGTAGGTGGCCTCAGTGGCCACACCACAGTTGTTGTCCTTCATGGCCATGAGGATGTAGCCGTCGTTGCCCCAATATGTGGACCAGGAGTTCTTGATCAGCCAGTAGGTCTCTCCCTGCAGGACCCCGTAGCCCACGGCCAGCACCGCGTGGTCCAGCGATCCCGGCGTGTTTTCTGCAGGGAACAACACGGGACAGGGCTCACCTGAAGAGCACCCCTGTCTGGTGAGCATCCTTGTCCAGAGACCATTCCTTCCTGGAGACCATCCCTGCCTGGAGAAGATCCCTGTCCAGTAATCCCTGTCCCGGTCCGGACAGCATCCCCGCTCCCAGGGCTACCCTCAGTGCTGCAGAGGACTTCAGGGTTCATCCCCTCCACCCCTCCCTTGACCAAACAGATGGGACCCAGGTGCTCCGGCATGTCCTTGGGCACCCAGGAGCTCCCGTGCCCCGTGTGCTCCCTGTCTCACCACACTTGGGCTCGTAGTAGATGCCGTTGGAGTAGAAGGAGAAGGTCTTGTGCGAGGCGTCGATGCTGACGGCCACGGGGCCGTGCTTGTAGATGGCAGCTTTGACCGCTGTGATGTTGCCCGAGGTGATGTTGACGTAGCCCGTGATCTTGGCCAGCATCTCAGACTGGTTGTAGTGGCACAAGCCATTCTACAGCCCAGGGGACACACATTGTTATCAGGACCCCCAGGATCCCTCACGGGGACCCTGCCCCCCCTGCCTGACCCTGTGGACGCAGGGAGTGATCTGGAATTCAGGCTGTGAGAGCATCCTGGCTCTGACCCTGCCGTCCTCCCAAGCCCAGGGTGGTGGGGAGGTTTTCCCAGTTGCTCAAGGACACACTGCGGGGAGCTGGCTCTGCACCCAAAGCCCTGGAGGGCTGCTGCCTGCATCCTGCTGCCACATCCCCATCCCCATCCCCAGGCAGCTTTGCTCCATCCCTGGGTACCCCACGGCATGGAGTGACTTATGGCACCACGCACAGGTGGAGGAGCCTCGCCCCTGTTTAGCAAGAAGAGAAAATGAGTGACACAGTGACAAAACCACCCTGGGGCTTGGCTTTGACAGTACCGTGAACTACGGAAGCCTGGTGCTTTGGGGACGAGGTGACATCCTCATCTCCAGACCCTGTTAGTGCCTCTGACACATCCAGGTGGGTCCCACCACGGCTTTAAAGCCCCAAGACGTTGGGCAGGCCATCAGGGACACGGGGGCACCCTCACCTGCCCCTTGTAGGTGCCGTAGGACTCGGTGCTGGCAATGCCCCCGTGCTTTTTGATCCACTCGTACGCTCGCCACTCCTCGCCGCCGTCGCAGGCGTAGTTCCCAAAGCCCCAGGAGCAGTCAATGAGGACTTGCTGGGACAGGGGGGTCAGCACGCCGGTCTGGGGGGGGGACACGGTGCAGGGATGGGGACAGGCACCCTCCAGGCAACCCACCCACCCCGTGGGGCACAGCCCTGCTCCCACCTTGAGGAAGAGGGCACCTTCCATGGCTCCAGTTGTAGCAAAGCTCCAGCACGACCCACAGACAGCCTGGTCCTTCACGGGGGTGACAGCGCCTGGGGACAGCAGAGCAGGGGATCAGAAACTGGGCTGACACCAAGGGATGGAGGCAGGTGGAATGGAAACTGAGGCAGGACTTGAGGTCCAGTGGCAGCACAGCCAGACCTTGGTGCTAAGTGAGAAGGGAGGGAATGCACCAGCACACCTGGGACCCCCGCCCTTGGCTAAGGCAAGCTCTGGGAGTGTCACTCCCAGCTGATGGGGACATAGGTGAAGCTAGACATCGCTTCAGGTGTCACATCTGTCCCTGGGGCACCAGAGTGAATTTAGGGCCAAGTGCTGACCCAGCTGCCTTTAATCATAGAAACACAGAATGGTTTCCCTTGGAAGGCACCTCAAATGCCATCACATTCCACCCCTGCCATGGGCAGGGACACCTTCCACTAGAGCAGGTTGTTCCAAGCCCTGTCCAACCTGGCCTTGGACAGCCACAGGTTCTCCCACAGCCTGTTCCAGTGTCTCACCAACCTCGCATCCCAGGGGACAGCACAGCCCCACAGGCTCACAGCCCAGTGACGGGGAGCAGGGGAGCTCTGTGGGACTCAGCGCAGGCCTGGGTGAGGAGCCCTTACTCCCAAATTCCCCCGGCGTCCCCCTGCCCCCACACGTACCATACATGCGCCAGTCGAGGCTCTCGGGCAGGATGATGCCGGCGTAGAGCTCGGTGGGGAAGGGCAGCCCGTGGTTGGAGGTGCGGCTGCGGCGGCGGCCCCGCAGCGCCGCCAGCTCCTGCGGGGTGCGGTCGGCCAGGTGGTTCAGGGACAGCGAGTAGGACAGCGCGGCGCGGTTCCGCGAGTGCACAAACCTGCCACCACGGCGGGGACAGCACCAGCTGGCACTGCCACCGCCTCCTCGGCGGGAGCAGCACCCCCAGAGGGCCGTCATGCCCCCAGTACCTCATGTTGTGCACGAAGACGCTCTGCCTGTGCTCCAGCTCCCGCTCGGAGCTGTAGCGCCGCCCCATCTGCCGGCGGTAGTCGTGGAACACCCGGTGTGCCCAGGGCCGGTGCTGGCCCACCAGGTCCTCCATGGGGTTTGCCAGCACACGGTGCTCCGCCACGTCCCCCGGCAGCACGCCACACTTGGTTTCTGGGGACCGAGGAGAGGACACTGTCAGCCCGAGCCGCACAGCCAGGACGGGGGGGCGCTCCCCGGCTCACCGTTGACGGGGAGGTCGAAGACGGAGGGGGGGTAGCTGTTGTCGAAGTCAGAGTAGGCGATTTCATACTTGTCGTAGTGGGAGCCCAGCAGGCTGTTGTACCCCCGCATCTCGTAGTGCACGGGGGCCACCCCGCAGCTGGAGTTGGTCACCCACAGGGTGTAGACATTCTTCTTCTGCGCCCAGCGGGTGACGTTCTGCCACACGGCACAGTACCGGCCCTCGTAGTACTCCTCCCGCAGGAACTGGGGGGGACACGGCCTCAGGGAGGGAATCCCAACCTCGCCCAGGCAACCTGCTGCCCATCCAGCCCCTTTGCACAGCCCAGGGCACACGCCAGGCTCTCCGGTGGGATGCAGTGGCTCCTTGGCCGTTAGCACACAGCCAAGCGTGGGATGCAAATTGGGGCAAAGACGGGGGTGGGACACAGGGCAGACCCCCCTGTCTGGCTCAGCGGTGCCCTGAGGACACTCCACTGTGCACAGCACTCTGTGCACCCATAGCAGGGGGTCTGGCTGCACCATTTCCCCAAAAACCTGAAAGGATTTCAGGTTTTCCCTGCATGTTTCCAAGCTCTCGCCATGCAGGCATGTGTCCAGCTCAGTGACAACCTGCTGTCCCCACTGCTCATGTGCCCAGCCCAGCCCTGACGCAGGCTGGGGCCGGCAGGAGCTGAGCTGCCGTGCAGAGACTTGCCCAAACCATGCCGAAATGCCAGCCTTTGTGTGGGATGTGACACGTCCCAACACAGCTGCTGGAGTTGGGAAAGGAGCCAGGAGTCCGGCCCCAACGCGGGCGGGGAAGTGACCCTCCCTGCACCCTGGGGTGTGGGGACATGTCCTGGCGGGTCCCAGCACCGTGCAGCCTCCGGACACCGAGGAGCACCTCCCAGCACCCCCTCCCACAGCCCGGAGGTGCTTTGGGAGGCGGGTCAGATCCCGGCTCTGAGCTTTCCCACCTTAAAGCCCCTCATGCTGGGGAAGACGCTCTGAACCGTAACCACATCCTCCTTGGAGCCAGGCAGCTGGAAGCACTTCCTGGTGTTCACCTCCTTCTCGGTCGTCTCTGGGGTGATCTTGTACCTCATCCCATAGGGCTTCACTGCTGCCAGCTGGTAGGTTATCACCTGCCCTGTGCCAGGGAAAGGGAAACTGAGGCACGGGAGTCCTGCTGGTGCAGGGTGAGCGCAGCGGGAGCAGCCGGGTGCCCCCCGCTTACCTCCGTAATACTGGATCCGGCTCTTGTTCCCCGTCAGGTTGTACCAGGCTTCAAAGGGCTCCTCGATCTCGGCGTAGGGCAGCTTAATGACCCCTGCGAGCCCCGGCACAGGACACAGATCAGCCCCCAAAGCACCCCGACACCCCTCCCTGAGCCCCCAGAGCCTGCAGACCCCACAGCTGACCAAGACAGTGCCCCCACGGTGATGGGTCGGCTGTGGGCACCTGCCCCAGTCTGGCACTGGGACAGCCTGGTCCTACCCGGTGCCGAGCATCCTCTGCTCCCCCCGGCACAGGGGCTGCGGGGTCGCATTACCTCGGACATGGTAGATGGAGCCGAACTGAGGGGGTGGGCGGGAGAGCCCATAGTCCTGTCCTGAAAGGCAGAGAGGGGCAGGGTGAGGGGGGCTGTGTGTGTCCCCCCAGCTGAGATGGGGATGGGAGGCTGCCAAGCCTGTGCTCCCCTTCCCTGCAGCCTAGGGCTTCCCTGCTTGGCCAGAAGAGCTCCCTGAGCTCACCCAAAGGCACATCCAAGGGACGCTGAGGCACTGACACCCTCCCAGGGTCAGCCACGACCTGCTGTGACACTGGAGCAAGCCCTGCACTGTTGCACCCCCAGGGAACCCCAGTTCCTGGGTGACTGTGGGCTGATGCCGCAGTGTCACCCCCAGCACTGGTGGCTCTGGCCTTGAATGTTTCCAAGCTGGGACCCAGACAAGCTGTCTCCTACACACAGGGCATGGCTGAGAGGTGCCAGGGACCTTACTGGTTCTGCCTAGCATCTTCCAGTGACCTCCCCAAGCTCCCTCCGGGCTCCCAGCTTGTGCAACCCCACGCCAACACACCTGCTGGGAACGAGCCCTTCCCTCCCCCAGCATCTTCCTCCGCACCGGGAGTGACCAGCAGCACCTGCCCGGACCCAGACAGCAGCTGCCCAGCCCGGGACAGCTGGGAGCAGACCTGCCCCCAACCCTGGGGGAGGCAGGGACGAGCAGACCCCCCCTGCACCCGAGGCTGTGCCGTGGGTACCCATCACAGCCATCTCTGAGCACCCACAGACAGGGTCAGCTTTGGGAGAGCAGCAACGGGTGGAGCCACCTCTCAATCCTGCTGGGCTTTATGGATGCCCAGAAAGGGGGTCCCATGGGGGCATGGTCGCCCTGTCACCCCTGCCCCCTCACACTTGGCTGCCCTGCCTGGTTGGGCTAAACCCCTTGGGTTAAAGCCGCAATTTAGTCTTATTTTCACGCCCTCAGCCCCACCAAGCCCTCAAGGCACTCACCCCCCCTGCTCTCTTTGCCACCCACCCCAGCTGTGTCTTGGAGGAACTGCAAATTTAGGGGCCCAACAAGCAATAAAACCACTTCCCCAGACTCAAACCTCGCCTGCAGTGCAGCGGGAGGAGATCTGGTGGGGTGCCCCCCATCTCCCTCCCATGCCCGGGGTGTCCCAGAGGTGACAGTGCGAGGGCGGGGGGCAGACTCACCCCGGACGGCGATGCAGAGTGCAGAGGCCACGAGCCAGCAGAGAGCACCCATCCCGGCGGCCCCGGCTCGCCCGGCACCGGCTTCTCCACTTTAACCTGGAGCCAGCGGCGGCGAAACCCGGCGGAGCCAATGCAGAAGTCGGGGCCCTCCCTGGAGGAGGGAAGGAACCGGCATCATGTGGTGCCTGGCGGGGGGCCGGGCGCCCCGGGGTGCTCGGCGGGGAGAGCGTGTCTCGGCAGGGCCCCCGTGGAGGGCGATGGAGCAACGCCGGGTGCTGCGGGGGTGGGAGGTGCAGGGTGAGCCCCAGGACGCCCCAAGCAGCGTTCGGGTGGGTGCACTGCGTGGATCTGTGGGACAGCCCCGAGCCGGGGTCCACCAGGCTTCCTTCCCTCTCAGGAGGAGTCAGGAGGTGACAAGGGTGACATCGGTCTGGGGAGCAGGTCCCCAGCCTGGTGGGGACCCAGGGCATCCACCAGCCTGGCGCCCCCGTGAGAACGTTGAAGGAAACATTGAAGCCGGGCTCACTGTCACACAGGAAAGAGGTCACCTCGTGAGGGTTAACTGCAGGGCAAGGAGGAGGAGGAGGAAGGCTCTGGAGAGATGGGAAGGATCCCACCGCAGCCCAGCTGTGTGGGGGGACAGCGTGGCAGAGCCGGGACAGAGCCAGCTCCAAGAGGGCTCAGGGAGGATGCTCAGACATTGCTGGGGAGGCTCTGAGAGGGTGCAGGGGAGCTGAGACAGGGTGCAGGGGATATCACACAAGATGCTGGGGGCTCGAACAGGGTGCAGAGGCACTCAGACAGGGGTCTGAGTGGTCTACCCCGGTCCCAGAGCTCACTCGAGTTTGTGGCTTAGTGTGATCTATGCAAAATCTTGGGGTCATCCCACCAGCAACTTTTTCTGGACAAGGGGTGAATAAAGGGTCCGATGTCTAGTGGGCAATCCATGGACACAGGACTGGATTGAGCCACATAAGAGCTGCATTCCATCCTGGGGGGACATGTGGGACGCCCCTGGAACACAATCCAGAGCTACCTGCCATTCCCCAGGCATGGGGGCTGTTCACTGCCCCTCCACGGATCTGCCCTGCCCCTGAGAGCCTGTGCCAGCAGAACGGGTGGCTGCTGTGTGTGTCCTGCCACCAGACGGGCACCTTGTTCCTGACCCTTGCAGGGCCACAGCGCTCTGTGTGCAATTTGATGTCCCTTTGCTGTCCCCTGCCCAGGGCCGCTCCCTCGGGGGACTCCGGGGGGCACTGCCAGGCTTTGGGGACGGGTGCAAGCAGCCCCACCGCGGCACAGGCTGGCTCTGCACTGGGGCGTAAATCCCAGCAGGCAGAGCCCGGCAGTCCACACCAGTGTCTCCTTGTGCTGCTGGGCACCAGAGACGCCCTGACGCCTGTTCCCCGCTGTACCACTCCGCGGGCAGGCCGTGGTCCCCAGCGAGCGTGCCGAGGTGATCCGGAGGGCGATCCGGAGGGCGATGCGGCCCCGGGCTGGGCTGGCTGGTACAATGAACCATTGCTGCGAGCGCGGGGAGGAAGGGGGGGCGAGGGGAGGGGAAGCTCTTGCTCGGCTGCCAGAGCCGCCGAAGAGACAGGGGAAGCTCTCGGCCGGGCGCTCCCACGGCTGCCGCCCCGGCACCCCCGGCGCTGGGCGAAGCGGGGCTGCCGTGGCTGCCCAGCCGCTGGAAGCGCGGGGAGCCCCGTGGGAGCGGGGGGCCCATGCCAGCCGGAGCAGGGGGCTGACGGAGGAGGTATGTGTGCGGTGTGCGGTGCAGGGTGGTGGGGGGCTCACCCCTGTAAGAGGGGCGGCTCTGGTACTCCCCTTGCTGAGAGATGCCCCCTCCGGGTGTGGGGTGACTCCGGGTGCCGGGTGGGACGGGCACTGCTCTGTGGGGACAGAGGGTCCCGTGGCACTGGTGGGGTCTGTTGGGGGACCTGCCCTCACTGTGCCCTCACTGCTTCCCTGGGAAATGCCTGAGGGTGGAGGGGGCCCCCCGTCCTCGCCATCCTGGGGGGCAGCAGGTCAGCGGGGGCTGTGTGAAGGTCTGGGAGAACCCACGAGCTGCAGCTCACCATCGCGGCACTAACTGGCGGTGACACCACGTCGGGGAGCCTGCGGAGCACATGGTGCCCTCACCCGTGCCGGACGCGCACGCTGGGAAGGGGACGGGACACGGCATCCTGGGGGGGCACACGCACTTGTGCCCTCCGTCCCTGCAAGTGCCCATGGGCTGCCAGCCCAGCCAGCGCTCCGGGGCGATGTTGGACGCTGAGCTCTCCGTGGCTGGGGGAACTGTAGAGGGCTCAAGCCCTGGTCGGAGCGGATGCTCCCCCCGCTCCCTGCAGCTCTGCTTCGTCCCTGATCCTTGGTGTGTCCCAAGGAGGGACAGGAACTCGCTGCTTCCTGCCCTGCACAATTCCCTCCCCACCCCGCTCCTCCCGGGACATTGTATTTGGAGTCCTGGCTGGCTCCCTCCCTCCGCCCCTGCAGCCCCTTGGATCCGGGAATTGCTCTTCTTCCAGCGGAAATCCTGCTTTCCCAGCCAGCGATGGGGCTGGAAGGCTGGGGAAGGGGGCCTCCCTCTCTACCGAGCATCTTCTGCCAGGGAGGGGGGCAAGGGGACCCCTCTGTCATGGGTCTGGTGGCTGGCAGGTGGGCTTGTGGAGGTCACTTCTGGGGGTTGGCAAGTCCTTGATTTTTCACCCCAGAGAACAGCCCTGCTTGTGGGCATGCAGGGGACGGGGTGTCATCCCTCCTTGCACCCCTCGTTCTGGAGGAACCTGCTCCCACTGGGAGCCACAGGGGACTCACCAGGCACTGGGTGAACTGGGAGGACTGGAGCTGGAGCAGGGCTCCATCTCCAGGTATCATCTGGGTGGACTTGGGGCTGGGGGCAGCAGGGAAGGGGCAGGGACATGCCACCATCTGCCACAGAGCTGGAACAAGGAGCAGATGGGGGAGGCAGATGTGGCCTCTTGTCCTCTTCCCGGGTCTGTGGGCTTCTGGACATGGGATGAGCTCCAGGTCCTGTGTCCTAATGAGCCACCTTCCCCTCCTGTGCTGCAGCCACCTCATGCCTAAGTTTTCCTGCTAGGACCAGGGAGCCCCAGAGTCGCAGGGTGACAGAGGAACCTTGGTGGCACCAGGCTGGGCTGTGCAGCCCTCTCGGTTCCTCTTCCCAGGGAGTGGGAGCTGGGTCACCACGGAGCAATGCAGGGTGACAGTGCAGGACAAGGCATGGGGGGATTCAGGATACCCAGGGGGCTGCAGCCCTGCTGTCATCCCTGCCTGACCCCCCCAGCTGCCACCATCCCCAGGGCTTAAGGTCCTGCCAGTCCTGTGGCCCCTTGATGGCCACAGCACCATCCTCTTCCTCCCCCCCACACCGTGCTCCTGCTGCTTCCTCTTCCCACTGCATAGCTGCTGTGTGAGTTCCTCTGCCAGCTGCCTCCTGTCCAGGGGGGTCGTGGTCCCCTCAGCCTGGCAAATGCCACCATGGCTTGTCCCCACGGCACGGGGTGTGACATTCCCAGCACCCTCGTCTCACTCCACGTGGCTGCATCCACCCGGAGCCTGAGTTCTGCTGTTGTTCCCATGAGGGGAGTGCAGGCAGGGGATGGAGGTGACTCCAGGGGTACCTCAGCACTGCAGGTGACATGTGGGGTGACAATTGGGTGTACAAGGGATATTGTGCCCTCTCTAGGAGCTGGGGAGGGGCCTGAGCTGCCCCGTGTCCCAGGGGCCGTGGGAGCAGATGGATGGGCAGTCAGGGATGTGGCAGCTCCGTGCCCAGCCATGCCCGGCGGGACAGGGGTGATGAATTGGCCGGGTCTCAGCACGGGGCGGGACCTGGCAGCTCACCCGGGACTGGTGCCGGGGGAGCCAGGGCGGGAAGGGCTCAGTTGCCATCTGCTCCCCGGCTCCAAGCAGCTCCTTTCTGGGAAAGCTGGGGGCAGACAGCAGCGTGCAACCGTCGGACACGGCAGCAGCTGCATCCCCTCCCCACGGACAGTGAGGGGATGGCTCTGGGCCACCCCGGGATGAGCTCAGGGGGCTCTTGGGTGCACCAGGAAGGGGAAGCCTGGGTGCAATGCTGCTGCACAGCACCTAAACCCTTGATGCTGTGACACTGGGGGGTTGCACTTGCCTGGGAGATGCTCCTTGCCATCCCCATCCCTGCTGGCAGCTGTGGCAGCTCTGCTGCTTGGTCAGCACTGAAATTCAGCAAAATGGGAAATTTCTGAATGTGGTGGGTGGGTGATTCCCACCCAGGGGGGACAGGGTCTGTGAGAGCCAGGGTTGTTCACCAGTTTAAATAGCCACTAATTATCATCAAGAATAAAATCCCCAACCAGCTGAGTTTCCTCAAATTTGCAACGCTGCCCTGTCGGCAACGGCTGAGGCCTTGCCACACCACCAGTGTGGAAAGCAGAGATGGAAGGGGGGAGCTGGGCTCTTTCCATCCCTACCGAGAGGAAAGGGAATCAATAACTGTGATTGGGAAAACCTGCCTGAAACATCTCATCCCCCACCAAACCTTGTCTCCTCCTGCTCAGGGGAGTGCAGAGGACAGGGCACCTTCCTGCTCCTTCCCTCTGCTCTCAGAGGAGACAGTGACCTCTGGCATATTGCAGACTGAGTGCTCTGCCCAGTACAAACTGGGCAGACCGGTGTGGGTGGGTGCCCAGCAGCCCGGGCAGTGACAGGGCTGGGGATGGACATCTCTTTACAGCCATGACAGGAGAGGTCTGATTTCCTCCTCCTCCTCCTCTGTGACACCTCCACAGCGATGTGAGCGGGGACCTTCCACCCCAAAACACCCACGCCCTGCCAAACAGAGGGTGTGGGGATGGGGACCCCTTGGGGGCTCCTTCCCACCAGGTCTGGCTCCCCTTCAGCCTCAGGGGTGCAGATGCCCCGAAAGGACGTGAGCAGTGTGGTGAGGACACAGTGAGAGAAAAACCCACTTGAGGATGTGGTTTCAGCCTGCACTGGGGTGTTGCAACCCTCGGAGGAATGTCGCAGCTTTGTGGGGGTGTTGCAGACCATGCAGATCATTTTAGCTCATGCAGGGAGGTTGCAGCCTGAGTGTGTAGGGATGCTGAAGCCCATGCAGGGGTGTTATGGCTCATGCAGGGGTATTACACCCTGTGCATGGGTGCTGCAGTCTGTGCAGGGGTGTTGTAACTCGTCCAGGGGTGTTACAGCTGATGTGAGTGGTGTTGCAGTCCATGTGGTTGGTGTTGCAGCCCGTGTAGAGGTGTTATAGCCCACGGCAGGGGTGTTGCATCCTGTTATGGGGTGTTTCTATGGAGGGGTATTTTAGCCCTTGGCAGGAGTGTGTCAGCATGCGCAGGGTGTTTCAGCCCTGGGAGGGGTACTTCGGTCCATGCAGAGGTGTTGCAGCCTGTACAGGGGTATTTTATCCCATGGAGGGCTGCTACAGCCCATGGCAAGGGGGTTTCAACCCATGCAAGGGTGTTGCCCTGACCTGATGCCCTCCCTGGTGTCCACAGGTGCCTCTTCTCCTCCCTGAAGTGACATGGAGCAGCTGAAGTGACCTGAGGAGCCGTCGCAGTGAGTGGAGCCACCGTGGAGCACCCACGGGTGCCAGGGGGACGTGGGGGCAGCACAGCCCTCCTTGCAGCAGTGCCACTGGCAGTGCCCATGGGGACCCCAGTGTCCCCCTGTTGTCCCGTCTGCTGAGCTGGGGGTGGCAGGACCTCCTGGGGCCGGCGGGGCGCACCCCAGTGCCTCCACCCATGCGTGCACACACGTGTGCCCTGCCAGGGGGGCGCGGGGCTCACGGACCCTCTGTCCCACAGGCGGTGCCCAGGATGGGCTGCGTGCCCTGCAAGGAGAAGGGGGCTGCCAAAGGGCAGGCAGGGGGCGAGGGGGGCTCCCCGCAGCCACCTGCCTCCCAGTACGACCCCGACCCCACGCAGCCAGGGGCCATCTTCACCCGCATCCCCGACTTCAACAACTTCCAGGGGCCGGCGGTGCCCCTGGGCCCGTCCTTGGCGGAGCCGGGCGGCTTCACCTCCAACGTGCTGCCGACGCGGAGCGGGGGCATCACAGGTCAGCAGGGCGGCTGGGGGATGGGGAGGGGCGTCCAGCTGCACCCTGGGCTGTGGGCTCTGCGGTCACAGTGCTGGTTCCCTGGGCGGTCCCCTGTGTGCCACAGGTGGGGGGGTGACGCTCTTCATCGCTCTGTACGACTATGAGGCCAGGACGGAGGATGACTTGACATTCCAGAAAGGGGAGAAATTCCACATCATCAACAACACGTGAGCCCGCCCCCGGCCCTCCTGCCACCCCCAGCACCCACATACCACCCCGGGGAGGTGCCTTTGTGCCTCGGGTACCCCCCGCGGCACCCAGGCCGGGCACCCAAGCTCTGCCTGGGCTCCATCGTTCAGCACCAGGGCTACGTGCCGTGAGTTGAGCGGTCTCAGCAGAGATGGGTGGGGGCCAGCGGGGTCTGGCAGTGCTGTGTGCAGGGTGAGCAGGCACACGGTGGGCGTGTCTGTCTATCTGTCCCTCCTCCTCCACGTTCTCTGTTTCCCTGCCCAGGGAGGGGGACTGGTGGGAGGCCAGGTCACTGAGCTCGGGTGCCACGGGCTACATCCCCAGCAACTACGTGGCCCCCGTGGACTCCATCCAGGCAGAAGAGTGAGTAGCGGGGGAAAAGGCATGGAGACAACCCCCAACCCCACGTGCCTCAGGCCCAGGTGTCCTTGCGAGCCCCGGCTGTGCCGCAGTGCTGGCATGGGGGTTCCGCGGTCCCCCCCGCGGTGCCTTCCTGGCGCTCAGCCCGTCACCGCGGCAGGTGGTACTTCGGGAAGATCGGGCGCAAAGATGCGGAGCGGCAGCTCCTGTGCCACGGCAACTCCAGAGGCACCTTCCTCATTCGGGAGAGTGAGACCACGAAAGGTACAGGGACAGCGCTGGGGACACCGGGGGTCGTGCCCCACATCCCCCCTGACCCTGTCCACACGTAGGTGCCTACTCCCTCTCCATCCGGGACTGGGACGAGGCCAAGGGAGACCACGTGAAGCACTATAAGATTCGGAAGCTGGATAGTGGGGGGTACTACATCACCACCCGTGCCCAGTTCAACACCGTCCAGCAGCTGGTCCAGCACTATATAGGTAGGGTGGGGTGAGGGGCACAAGGGGGGGCGTGAGAGGGGTAGGGAAAGCTCAGAAGACCCTTTGGTAAGAGGCTGGGCTGCCGGGGTTGAGCTGGGGAAGGAGGGGGCTGTTCTGTTGGTGGATTAGGGGCCTCCCCGGGAGCCTCCCCTTTCCCATGCCCAGGGTGCAGGGAGCTCCCACGGTCTCCGGTGGGTGGGCATCACCCACTCCCTGGGTGCAGCTGGGGCCTGGGGGTCCAGCCCAGCCGAGGGGGTGCGCAGCTGTCCCTGGGGCAGGTGGAGGGGGGTGCATTTGTATGTTGGGGTGGCTGGGTGGTACAGGAGCCTTGGTGGTGCCTGGGGGGGTGGGAGGGGAGCAAGGGGCTGGTGGGGGTCCGTGCCCACATTGACTCCTGTCCCCCTGCCCCCGTGCTGCAGAGCGGGCAGCTGGGCTGTGCTGCCGCCTGGCCGTGCCGTGCCAAAAGGGAACCCCCAAACTGGCCGACCTCTCAGTCAAAACCAAAGACGTGTGGGAGATCCCCCGCGAGTCCCTCCAGCTCCTCAAGAAGCTGGGAAATGGGCAGTTTGGGGAAGTCTGGATGGGTAGGGCTTGGTGTGCAAGCCAGGGCAAGAGGCAGGGGGGACAAGGGGGTACCCCCAGGCCTGGCACCCCACTGGGAGAAGCTCATGGCTGCCAGGACAGGCTGAGCAGCACCGATTTGCTGGCATGAGGAAATATCCCATGTCCTGCTCTGGGTTCACAATGGGTACCCCGAGATGCCCCATGGCACCTCTGCATGGGCAAGCAGACCCCCACTGCAGACGGGACCACAAGACCAGGCCAGGGGGTCCCACCTTCATCATCCTCTTCCTCTGGCATCCCCTGCTTCCTCCACTCATGCATGCTGCCTTCATCGCATTACATCCCCTCCCTCCTCCTCCCTGCCTGCCCCCATCCCCTGCAGAGTACAACGACGGGTTGTGCCATCTGCTCACCCACCCGTGCCCTGCTGTGAAGCCCCAGACCCTGGGATTAGCTAAGGACGCCTGGGAGATAGCACGGGAATCCATCACCCTCGACAAGAAACTTGGCATGGGATGTTTCGGAGACGTGTGGATGGGTAAGGCTGGCCCAGCCAGCCGGGGGTGGGCGAGCACAGGGGGCAGGAGAGGTCTTGTTCTGTCCTGGCAGGGAGCGTCACAGGGTGACAGGTGGTACCCACTGGTGTGAGGGAGATGGAAACTTGGCACAGAGTCCATGAAGGGTTTGGGAATGGGGTGAGGTTGGTATTGGGGTGAGGGGAACTCCTTGTCCTGGGTGGGATGCAGAGGGATCACAGTCCATACCAAGGGGTCCCTTCCTTGCCCTGCCCTGATTCCTTGCCCATCCATCCATCCATCCGTCCATCCATCCATCTATCCACACAAGCATGCAGTCATGCACCCACACACCCCTCCATCCTCACACCCCTCTATCCTGGGCTGGCTGTCCCCTGGGCTTGTGGTGACTCTGTGTCCCCAACCCAGGCACATGGAATGGCACCACGAAGGTGGCGGTGAAGACGCTGAAGCCAGGGACCATGTCACCTGAGGCCTTCCTGGAGGAGGCTCAGATCATGAAGCGGCTGCGGCACGACAAGCTAGTGCAGCTCTACGCCGTGGTGTCGGAGGAGCCCATCTACATTGTCACCGAGTTCATGAGCCAGGGTGAGCAAGGGGCACCTGCTAGGGCATGGTGCCAGGGCTGGGGGGCTCACGGGGGACGGCACCCTTGGGTTTTGGGGGTCTTTGATGGGGACTCCTTCTGCCTGCAGGCAGCCTGTTGGATTTCCTGAAGGATGGGGACGGTCGCTACCTGAAGTTGCCCCAGCTGGTGGACATGGCTGCCCAGGTACTGGGGGGCTGCTACAGGGTGGGGTGCACCCCCAGGGCTGTCCTGGGGGGCCTTCACTGCTTCGTGCCCCTCAGATTGCGGCGGGCATGGCGTACATTGAGCGGATGAACTACATCCACCGCGATCTCCGCGCTGCCAACATCCTGGTGGGAGACAACCTCGTGTGCAAGATCGCTGACTTCGGCCTCGCCCGCCTCATCGAGGACGATGAGTACACGGCGCGGCAGGGTGGGGACCTCTGTGTCCTCCCTGTTGTGGCCCTTAGCCTGGAGATGGTCGTCCCTGGGGCTGAGTGACCTGGGCGGCAGATGCCCTAAATTATGGTGCACCAGGGAATGGGCATCCTGGGTGATGGACGCCCCAAATTCATGTAGTTTAGGTGATGGATACCTTGGATCACCCCGGGGTATGGGTGTCCCGGAGGACAGGTGCCCCAGGGCGTGGGTGTTTTGATTGATGGATGCCCCAAGTGATGGGTACCCCAGGGTGCCTTGGGTGCTGGGTGTCCTATCTGTGAGCTGCCCCAGGCAGAGGGTTTCATGGGTGGTGGGTCCCCCTCGTGCGGGGTGCCCCCCACGCAGGGTACTCCAGGTGCTGGACACCCTCAGTGCAGGGCTCCAGGTGACGGTGCCTCTGGTCACCTGGACGGTCACCTGATGGCTCAGCTGTGGGGTGTCCCCACATGTGGGTGCCCCAGGTGCTGGGTGCCCTCATGGCCCCAGCCATGAGCCACCTTCTCCCCTTGCAGGTGCCAAGTTCCCCATCAAGTGGACGGCTCCGGAGGCTGCGCTTTTTGGGAGGTTCACCATCAAGTCAGACGTCTGGTCCTTTGGCATCCTCCTGACTGAGCTGGTGACCAAAGGCCGGGTGCCCTACCCAGGTATGACCCACTGGGACAAGGGCACCCCTGCGGTGGGCTGGGCAGGGCACAGACAGGGGCTGACCCTCCTCGGTGAGGCTTGTCCCGTGCCTCAGTTTCCCCATCAGAGAGACCGGTGCTGAACTGGGCTCCTACCCAAACCACAGGGCAATGCCACTGTGTGCCTCAGTTTCCCCACTGGCTCGTCCCGCGGGGGTGCTGTCACTGAGGGGGGGGTCCTTGTCACGCAGGGATGAACAACCGAGAGGTGCTGGAGCAGGTGGAGCGGGGGTACCGCATGCAGTGCCCGGGGAGCTGCCCCCCGTCCCTGCACGAGCTCATGGTGCAGTGCTGGAAGAGGGACCCCGAGGAACGCCCCACCTTCGAGTACCTCCAGTCCTTCCTCGAGGACTATTTCACTGCCACCGAGCCCCAGTACCAGCCCGGGGACAACCAGTGACCCCCTGCTGGCACCCCCAGGAAGCTCTGCGGTGGCTTTGGGGTGAATCTCCTTTTTTTCTTTAGAGGTGGTTGCTTCCTTTGGCTGTGCCCCCCCAAAATGCCTTTTGGGGGGTGCTCAGGGTGCCCAGGGAGGACACAGGGCTTTGCACAAGGATGTTGGACTCAGAGAAGAGACAAAACCCCCTTCCCCCACTCCTTTTATTGCCTTCACACCCAGCTTTGAACCTGAGCAGGGCTTTGGCTGCAGGGGGGCTGTGGGGAACCCCCTTGAACCCCCCAGACACCCCTAGACCCACAGTAGCAGAGGGCTTGGGGGGAGCTCCCCATGCCAGCCCCAATCTCTTCTGGGAGCACAGCTAGGTGGGGTTCAGCCCCCCAAAATCCTGGCACTGACCTGTACATCTCAACCCTCCCTCCCTGTACATCCCCTTTAATTTATAAGATTTTCTATGCCTCCCCCAAGCAGCCATCGCCCCCACCAAGGGACCCCAGCGTTTGGGGGACCCCCTTGTCCCCCTCCTTATCTCCTCTGCTTTATAGTGGGGCCAAGCCCTGAAAACCATTCCCCCACCTCTGCTTGCACTGGGGGGACGGGGGGTCCTGGGGGGGCACACAAGGAGTCCTGGGGGGGCCCAGGCTGGGTGGGGGCAGCTCTGCCCCAGGGGCAGGAGGAGGGTACGGGGTGGGGTCAGCCCCGCAGCACTTGGGGAGGCCGTGGCTGCCGCGGGAATGAGGCGGGGCCGGGGGCAGCGTGTGCCGATGTGGGTGCGATGGCCCCGGGGGAGGAGGTGCCACCCTGCCTGCTGCCCCTCCAGGCACTCCCGTTCTGGAGCGGGCTCCCAGTCCTGTGCCCCAGGGCCAGTAACCCTCCGCCCCCCTAGGGCAGGGCTGGGGAGGGCAGTGCCATGGGGGGAGGGAAAGGGAGGGATTTGTTGTTGTTTTGTTGTTTTGGGTTTTTTTGTTTTTTTTTTTTTTATGAAGTCTGTAAATACAGAGAAATAAAACCTTTCTAACAAAGTGGGGACAGCCCGGGTCCTTCTGCCCCTGCCCCACCCACAGAGAGACGAGCTTCCCCGGATGGGCACAAGCACTGGGGTGGTTAGAGCTGGGGGCACAGCGCTGAGTTACAGGATTTGGGGTGGGAGCACCTGTCCCCATGGGCGTAGGGGGGCTTCCAAGTTCAGCCAAGCCGGGACTGAGTGATGCCCTCTCACTCCCTCCAGCCCCAGGGCACACGTTTGGGGGTCTCCTGCAAGGGGGTGAGCAGAGAAAGTCCCCCCTGCCCCCAAGGCCGTGTGGGGAGGGGAAGCATTTGGGTTTCCAAAGCTGCCCCCCTGCAGAGCTGCCCGCAGCCCCCCAGCACTCCCGAGAGGGGACTGTCCCTTCCTGCCAGCTGTGACAGGGAAGGGTCCCGTGCTGTGCTGCAGGTTGGGGAGGAAGAGGTTAATTTTCCTTGCAGCTTGGCCTCCCCAGCAGGGCCCAGCTGTGCCGGTAATGAATTCCTCAGCACTGCTGGGAAGGAGGGACTGGCCCCCACCGCAGCCAGGGGGGCTCAGGCTATGGGGAAAATGCTGGGCATATGGGGAGGGGGCCAGGGGGCCAGTGCCACTGGGTTTGGGGACATACCAGGAGGCTTGGGAACATGCCACCATCCCTGGGTACCACCAGGCATCTTCACAGCTCCTGCTTCACCCCACCTCCTACAAGGGTTTGGGTTCCCCGGGCACGGGGTGGTGGAGTGGAGCAGGGCTGGAAGTGCCCCTGCTTCCCCACCCCAGGGAAATATCCCAACCAGGCAGGGTGGCAGGCTGCCCGGGGCTGGGGGACAGAGCAGATTGTGTGGCAGGGACAGCTGGGGAGAGGAGGTGGTTGGCACCCCAGGCACAGCCCCGGTGCCAGATTGTGGCCGTCGGCTCTGGCCACCCCACCCCTGGGGCTGGACCCCGAGGGACGCAGCCAGGGGCACCCCATGGCCACGGCACTGTCCCTGCCATCCCCTGAAATTTGGCACACGCAAGCTCTGGCACCCCCAGCACCCCAAACCCACTCTCCCTCTGGGTGAGGCACACCCATGCCACCCATGCAATGTGTCCCTTGTCCCCACAACCACGGGGACATGTGCTGCCCCTCCCACCACTGGAGGGGACAAAAAGCCCTTCAGACAAAGGGAGCACCCCAGTCACAACCCAGGCACAACACCAAGACAAAGCAGGGCTGGGGTCCCCAGTCTGTGCCCCCTGGCACAGGGCAGGGTCCGTTTGTGATTCATCCCCAGTAATTAAAGTCTCCATTTAATCACAGCTTGAGGTCTCATAGACCAGGGCTGGCCTGGGAGGCCATGGGGACCTCAACCCCATCCACGGAGCAATAGACTGAGAAGCTTCTGGATGGGCCCTGGTGTGCTGAGCTCCAGCTATGCCAGCCCCACTCCATCCCTGTTCCTGCGCATTCCTGCCCTGTTCCCTCCCTTTCCTGCCCGTTCCTGCCTGCTCATGCGTTCAAAGGGGCCGATCCCACCATTCTCCGTCCAGCTCCCTCCTTGAAATGATGCCACCCTTCCATGTCCGCAGCCGGGGCCCCTTGTCCCCAGCAGTGCCAGTGGCAGGAGTGGGTCAGGACCCGTGTGGGTTTGCCACGTGGAAAAGCACGTGGCACAGCACTGTGCCACCATAATCCCTGTGCAACCACGGTCATGTCGCCAGAGTGTGTCTCTGCCGTTGCTGTCGTGACTGTGAAAGCTCTTGGGGATGGGGAGTGGGGCCCGAGATTGCAGGTACCTGTGTGAAGGGGCTGAAGGGGGGGACCCCCTGCTGGTCCCCATCCTTCTGTCCTGCCCCTCTCCCAGCACCGCTGCCTGCGGGAGGGGTGAGGGGCTGAAAGGATTTTGCTGCGGGGTGACCACAGGCTGGGCAGGGCAGGGGCATCGATTTTATGTTAATGCTGGGCGGTATTGATGGGGGTGGACGGACGGCTGCGGGTGATCACCGGGATCACCCTTCACAGAGCTGCCGCAGTTCCCAGCAGGCTCCACCCTGGGGCCAGAGCGATGGGGAGGTGGGGAAACAGGTTAGGACCCCTCCAAAGGTGCTGCAGGCTAATTTTTGCGTCAGACCTTGCTTTGGGGGCTTGAAGGGAAGAGCAAAGCTCCGAGCTGGGGGCTCTGCTCTGGTCCCTTCCCCTCCCGGCCGGTTGGTCCCTGCAGCAGCACAGGCAGCGCTGCCGCTGCAGCTCCTCCAGAGGGGAGAGAGCAGCCCAGCACCGCTTCCCCTGCCCTGCCCCGCGCTGGAGGGTTAATCCAGCTTCACCAGATCTCCCCGCTGCTCCGCAGGACCCTCGCCCCGTGGTGCCGAGCCCTGCTCGCCCCGCTCCTGCCCTCACAGCCTGCCCAGCCCGTGTGGCCCGGCTGTGGCTGGCTGCTCTGCCAGCCCGGGCCACGCAGGGCACGGGGGATGGAGCCAGCGCGCCCAGCCCGTGCCAGGGCACGGCGGTGAGGACGCCGCAGATGGCCGGCGCTGCAGACCCTGGCACGGGGCTCCCGCAGCATTGCCACCCTCCCCGGGGCCCCCTCGCCCCCGGATGCTGCTGGGGACCCTTGTGACCGGGAAGGAGCCATCCCCACCCACAGCAGGGCGGGGGTTTGTCCCTGTGCCCCCTGGCCCCGGCTCCCCAGGGACTGGCACAAGCCGCGGAGCTCCTGGGTCGTGGATCGGAGCCACGTCTCCGCGGCAGCAATGGCCAGACAACAGTGGAAAATGGCCAAAAATGTGGATTTAGGCCTGACCAGGCTTGAGCCTGCTGGTCCAGGCCTGCAGGCACTGTCCCCCCAGAGGGGAAACTGAGGCACAGATGGATTTATCTGCAATCACACAGCAGCTCGGCACCAGTCACTGTGAGGGGACACCTTTTTCCACGGAAAAACAACAGATAATTGGAAAGAGCTGTGCACTGACAACAGCAGCATCTGTGACAGCCACGGGGGAGCAGCAGGATTTGGGGATGGAGGTTTTCTGGGTGTGGGAATGGTCAGGTGACAGAGCAAACACAGGCAATGGGGAGGGGGCACAGCCGGAGCCTTACTCTGCTGGCCACGGAGCTGCTCGGAGATGGTTTTTTTGGGAGAAATCGGGAATGGTTTTGCTGCTGCTCCGCGGCAGCCCGGAGCTGGAATTCGGGGATGACTTGGGCTCTTCGGCCGCAGTTAGCTTTATGGAGGCAAAACCTGGCTGGCCCCAACTCTCCACAGACGTTGGAGGGTCAGGACACCCTTCCCCCCAAACCCCCTCAGGGTCTCTGTACCGCGCTCCCCACAACGGCAACTCCTGTATCCCAGCCAAGCATCAAACACCTTTCTCTGTCTCCTCTGCCCTCCATCCCCGTGCCCCCAGATCTGTCCCACAGCACCCCCCTGCCTCCTAACCCCCTGCTCCCACCCCGGGGAGCTGGTGGCTTTCGGGGTGACAGCGGCCACCACGCCCCCAGTCCAGCCAACCACACTGTGCGGGGGCAAACCCGGGCAGCCCACCCTGGTCCTGGTCACGGCGGTGGATTCACGGGGGTGGGGAGGGGAGGGTTGCGGGGACACGGGCTGAGCCGGGGACAGCGGTGGCAAAGCAGCCACTAGATGGTAGCGTAAGTCCACGCCAACGCTGCTGACACAGCACTTGGCTGGGACAGGCTGCCCGGGTGACCCGGGTGGCCCCGGGGACCCGCCTCCGCCACCCACCTCCCCAGCTAAAAGGAAATCCTGGCAGGGCTGAGCACTCGCGGAGCTGTGACATGGGCGGCACGGGCACAGCTCACCCGCCCCAGTGTCCACTGCCATGGCTGGAGCCACCTGTGCCCACGGGGACAAGTGGGGGACCCCACTGCCAAACCCACCGCACCCACCTCCACCCCAAACTCAGACTCCAAACATAACCCCCAGACCACCACAGGGCACGAGCCTGACTTGGGAGGGAACAGCCCCGGCCTGGGGACAAGCAGGATGACCAGCAAGGCACCCAGTTCAGTGTGAGGGTGCTGGGCACCCACGGGAGTCTGGCAGGGCCAGGTGGGGGTGTCTGTCCCACTGCAAAGCCCCTCATTTAACTACCCCTCGTCCTCCAGCCCCGCCTGGGGCTCCATGCCAGGCTGGAATATATATTTTATGATAACTATAGAGATGCACTTCAAACCTGACAAAGGACTTTGACAGTTTTAAGCATCTCTTTGATTAATACATGACCTTTTAATGCTTTGGATTAAATTAATAAATCTTTTACATTCTAACCCGTTCTGCTTGCAAAGTCATGTTTTTTGCACAGCCTCTCTCTCTTCCCTGCCCTGTCCCCCTGTCCCTCTGCCCCCATCCGTGCACAGGTACAGTAATCCACAGCCTTGCAATATTCATGGGGCACAGAGCCCTGCAAAGCGAGAAGGGAGGGATACTCCTCAGTGGTTTTTTTTTTTTGAACCATCCCTAAAAATAGCAAGAAAATTCAAAGCTGACATTCAGGGCAAGGGGATGAGGAAGCCTGCAAAGTTGCTCACTCAGCCACCAGCAATTGCAGCGATCCTGTCTGCGTGTGCAGATTCCTCTGCTGACCGGGCTGGAGCCCAGGCCTCCGCTCTGCTCCGCTTCCAGGAGCAATGCAGCCTGCTCCCCAGCATTATCCAGGGATGCAGAGGCCAGCCAGTCCCAAATCCAGCCCCGCTGATCCCAACGGGCTGCACGGACGGGACGGATCTGACACCTTTCCAGCTGCAGTAGGTCCCAGCTGGAAGACAACTCTCAGCATGACCCCAGCTCACCAGTTCATCCCAGTTTAGCAGTGAAGCTGGGGTGACCAGGGTGTATCTGGAGTTCAGATTCCTTCCTTGCTGCCTGTTGATCCAAAAACACACATGAAACCCCAACCTGCCCCACACAGGCAAGGCAAAGGGCCGTTGTAAAGCCAGGTGCTGCGTCTCTCCCTGCTCCCATGTGTTATTCCATCGATGACTCACGTGTTATTAGCAGCCAAGCAATATTCCCAATTCCCTGGAGTTAACCCTTCACTCGTCACTCAAAAAAACACGATGTCATAACAAACATCACTGGTATTATCTACTTTAATTATATTGTATCTACCCAGCTCCAGGAACATTAACAGCGACGGCGACTTGGTGCTGGGGACATGCTCCACGGAGCTGTGGGGAGGGAGGTGCTCAGCAAGTTGGGGGGCAGCTCCCTGCTGTGCCAGCACTGTCCCGAGGGGCCTTGTTCAGCACCTTTCCTCCTGGCATTCCCTTTGGCACACGAGGGGACACAAAAAAATTGGAGGACCAGGGTGTTAGCAAACAGCAGGGATATTTCCAGGCCTCAGATAGGGCTTTTGATTTAAAAAAAAAAAAGAAAAAGAAAAAAAAAGAAAAAAAAAGAGTTAAAAGGGGGAGGGGGGGTGAGGAAGAAAGGATGTGATTGGCTCCATGGGCACACTTGGCTCCATGGGGCTGTGTGAGGGCGCAGGGGTGCTGACTTGGAGACAGTGCTGAAGTGCACCCCAGGCTGTGGGGAGGGCGGCTGCAGAGGGGGGGGTGTGTCCCCAAATCCTGCATCCCTAAGGAGGGGGTGCGCAGTGCGGGCGCAACCCGGGAGAGGGCAGCAATGCCCCGCACATCCCACCGGGACCTCGCGGAGTGGGGGCAGCCTGGGGGGGTTACCCTGCCCCCGGGGTGCCCGCCCCCAAAGTATCCCCTCTCTGTAAGTATCTCCCCCGCCCAAAGCGGCGCTCAACCGCCGCGCGCCCATCTGCGCCCCTCCCTGCGCGCTTCGCAGCGACTGGGAGGAGAAAAAAGGGGGGGGGAAGGAAGGAGGGGAAAAAAAGAGGGGGGGGGAAAGGAAGGACTACAAGGCCCGGCATGCCCCGGCGGTGCTGCACGGCTCCCCGGGGTGCCGGATGCTGGCCGTGCCGCTGACAGCGGAGCGAAGCGGAGCCGCGGTCCCCGCCGCGCACGGAGAGAGGAGCGAGGGGCTGGGCGCGCCTGGCCGCCGGCTCTGCTCCCCCCCTTTTATCCCAGCCCCCACAAAGCCGGGAGCGGCAGAAGGCAAGAGAGAGGGAGGAGGTGGTGGAGGAGGAGGAGGAGGAGGAGGAGGGAGGAGGAGGAGGAGGAGGAAGGGGGGAGGCAGCGGCAAGCCAGGGCTCTGCTGCGCTGTGTCTTTCTTTGCTTTCCGCAGGCGGCGAGCGGCGGAGGCGCAGAGGGGAGGTCGGTTCCCCTCCGCCTCCCGCTCCGCTGCCTTTTGTGTGTGTGTGAGAGGCGAAGGGGGGGGAGAAAAAAAGAGGAGGAAAAAAAGGGGGAAAAAAGGTGAAAAAAAAGGGGGAGAAAAAAGGAAGGAAAAAAAAAGGGGGAAAAAAATAAGCTAAGCGGTAGAGGGGAGAGAAAATCCCGGAAAAAATAAAATAGAGGGGTGGAGGGGGGGAGAGGGAAGGAGGAAAGAGCAGGCAGGGGACGGAGGAGGGGGCGGGCTGGCAGGAGCGGAGTTGCCTGGGGAGAATGTGAGCAGGAGGCGCTGGAAATGCTCTCGTTGAAGGTGGCGAGCGGTGCCGAGGGCTCCGGGACCCCCGCGGCCGGTCAGGACGCAGCCCCGGCGGGCGGCAGGAGCCACCCCAAGCGGGCGGGCTCCGAGGGGCGCGGAGCGCAGGAGTCGGCGGGTGAGTACCGGGGACCCCCGCCTTTGTGTGGGGCTGGGAGGGGGGAGGAAACACGGGACACCCCCTTCGGGCAGAGCGGGCGGGGGGGGGGGAGGAGGCGGCGTGTCGCGTGTATGCGTCCCCCCCCGCGCCGTCCCCTCCGCTGAAGTTGCGCGGCGAGTTGGTGCCAAATTGCCGGAGTTTAATGGCACTTGTGGTGGGGAGGGGCGTGCGGGCGCGGGGGGCCCGGGGCGAGCCCCCCATTGCGCGGGGGCTGCCGTCTCCGCCAGTCGGGCCGCCTCCCCCTGGACACCCCCCAGCTCTGCCCCCCCCGGGTGCGAGCGGTGAGTGACAGCTGTCAGAGCCGGCTCCGGCCACTAGAAGGCAGAGCCTGTCAACAGCGCGGGGGGCTCGGGGGGCTCCCCGGAGAACATGGGGACCCCCCGGGGCACAGCATCCCAGCGCCTTCCCCTGGCAGGCCGGCTCGGGGGAGCGGCGGGCCGCCCCGCGGGGGGCACTCCCGGGAGAGCGCGGGGTCAGGGGCGTGCGGGAGGCTCCCCCCAGCCCCGTCGGTGAAGTTGCGTGGTCCGCGGCGCGGGGCTCGACGAGCGGTTGTTACTCCCGTGCCTGTCATCCCCCCTCTGATTTGTTTTTATCGATCAGCTGATTTAACCCCCCCCCGCGCGGCCCCTCGGTGCTTGCGACAGGGACCACGGGGGACCGCGATGGCTTTGGCGGGGGCTGGAGTCACCCCACAGGGTCACGCTGACGCCAGACTCTCTGTGTTTGGTGTCCCCAAGGCCGACGCAGGTGGAGACACCTGAGTGCCTGCTTGTTTATGTGCTGGGGGGACGACGTGGCTGTGCCCACGACCAGGTGGCCTCATGCATCCAGCCCGTGTGCCCGTGGCTGCCAGGAGAGCCCCCCAAAAGCAGCGGGGTGAGCTCATTGTGTGCCACAGCGCGCGGTGGAGTGACTCCAGATTTATCCTGGCGTGACAGAGAGCAGAGGCGAACCCCCGGGGTGACGGGCACGGATCCTGCCCCGCTCTCTTTCCCACCCTGGTGCCAGCGTGGTCTGAGTCGGGGGCGCGTGGTCCAAACTGGGGCCCCGTGGTCTGAGTCAAGGCCCCCCCTCCCAAGCCTCTCCCCCTTTCCTCGCCCCCCCAGGTGTCCCCTTACACTGGCTTCTCCTGCTGGGCTGTGGAATTTGCAGGGGAGGGTGGGGGTGGTGGTGGGGAGCGGGGGGTGGAAGAGGAGGGCGGAGGGGGGGGGCTGGAGAAGGGATGGCGCGGCGCCAAATTCCGCTCTGCCATGTCTCTGTAACCTGAATAGGCCAACTCCATCCCCGGTGCGAGTCCCCCGGGGCTCTGCCGCGCTCCGATGCAGTCAGGCGGGAGGTGGCTTTCGCTCGGCTGTTGGCGTGTCCCCCCTCTATCGCCCGCCAGCCCCAGCGCGGTTCCCTCCCGGACACCGGCCGGAGCCACCGCGCCCGCCGGGAGCCGGTCGGGCAGGAGGTGGAGGCGGTTTTGGGGGCGAGGGGTTGGCACCGTGGCGCGGACGGGGTAGCCAAGGACATCCCCGGAGCGGGGCGGCCGGCAGAGGAGAAGCCATGGAAGCCCATGGAAGGTTACGGGAAGCCTGGGGGGGCCGGCGCTGCCCTGGCCTCCTTAGAGGAGGCAGCAGAGACCCGGGGCAGGCTATTTCTGCTGAGATCCCGAGGAAAGCTCTGGGAGAATTGTGGGCTTCTATAAATAGTGTGTGTCAGCCGAGTGGAAACAGGGCCTTGAAATGCTCCTGCTATTCTCCCGAGTGCTTGGAACCAGCTCTTGGTAAACAGGGCAGCGGTGGGGAGGGCTGTTTCCTTCTTCCGGGCTCGGTAACAGGAGCGGGAGGGATGTGGGGGGGATTTTTGCCTGGTGATATGGCAGCGTTCCCCCCTGGGGCCGGCCGGCTGGATGCTGGGCTGTGGCCGGGCGGCCCGGATGCGGGATGGCCCCTGAATGCGTCGCAGATGTGTGTCCTCCCCCACTGCCGTCCCCTCCCCGCCCCACCGGCCACCAAACTTCGGGGCTGGGATGCGCCGTGTGCTCCGGTCACGGTCCTTGGGGAGCCGGGGATGCTGCGGGAGGTTTTGGGGATGTGAGGGCTCAGCTGGCCAGGAGATGCTCAGCACACCCCGTTCTCTGGCCGGCACAGGGGTGCAGGGGGTCACAGCCTGGTTCCCTCTCTCCCCACCGCGTGTCCATCCATCTGTCCATCCCGGCTGGAGTTGTTCCTGCTCTGCCTCAGGGCACATGCTGAGCGATGCCTTGGCCCCGTGCACTTGCTGGAGGGTGAGGATTTGATCCCATGGGACCTTCCCAGGCATGTCTGGACACCCGGGGCGCTGGGGATGTTTTTCCTCAGGGGGTTCTGCATGCAGTGGGGACATGGTGACATGTTCCCAGGGTGTTTGCTTGGCTCAGGGGCACATCCTGGCAGCCCCAGTGCTGTGGTGAGCGTTCAGCTTCCCATGATGACCTGGCATCGTGCTCATTTGTCACCACCCCTCGCACCCACACCCCAATATTCACCCTGTGCCGCAGACAGTGGCTCGAAAGCTGCCTTGTTATTATTTTCCTTAAAAATAACACAAAAGGGAAATAACTGGGCTGTGCTTAGCTCCCCACTGGGAGTTTTTAGGGTGATGTACAGTGGGCTGAACGGTGGGAGGGATCCAGTGCACTTCTGGTGGGATTTGGTGTTGGATTCGGAGTTCAGCAGGGTGTCACAGGGCTGGGGGCCCAGCCCATCCCTGCGTGCTGCCTGCCCGGGTGCTGGGTGCGTGTTCTCGGCGTGGGTGGGAAGGGGTGAGCGCCAGTCCAGTGGGGTTTTTTTTTTTTCCTTCTCCATTTTTCTTTTCCCTTTTTTTCCTTCTTTTTTTTTTCCCTCCCTCTCTGTGGGTTGAGCGTTGGGGCGACAGACAGGGAAAGTCTGAGCAATGGTCTCCGTGCTGGTGCTGTCTTCAATCACCGCGTCCCAGAATCCCTCGCTCTGGGCCTTCTAGGCACAAGGGCTTACAGCGAAAATCGGCAGCTGCAGCTGCGAGTGAAAGCACAAGAGCCCGGCTGGGTCTTTGGCATCGGCAGGAGAGCAAAAAAAAGCTGGGGGAGGCGAGGAGGGAAGGGAAAAGGCGGGGGGAAATGTGCCCTGTGGTTTTTTTCCAGGCTTGCCACCGAGGGTTGTGTTTCAGAGCATCGGTTCCCGGGCGCGGGAAGAGGCGGGAGGATGGGGGGTGCGGAGCGATGCCTCCGGGGAGCTCATTAAAATCTGTCGGCTCCCCCCTTTCGCCGGCCGAGAGAGGCTGGATATGGAGGGAAGGAGGGAGGGACGTGCTGGGAAGGAACATGCCGGCAAAGCGGCTGCCCGGTGGGGACAGTTGCCGGCCCAGGCAGGAACGCTGCCCCCGGGGCTCACCTGTCGGAGCACGTCGGCCGCGGCGTGCCAGCGAGGCCGTGACAGGGGCTGGCGTGTGCCGGGGACTCCCTCGGCGCTGCCAGAAACCCCCGGACGCTGAGCCGGGCTGGGAGGGGAGATGAGCTGTCCTGGTGCCGGGATGGGGGGATGGGTTATGGGAGTTTGGGGTGATGCCGGGGTCAGTGGGGTGCAGGCAGGAAGGGGAGTGTGAGTGGGAGGCGTCAGCACGAGCATGGGCAGCACCGGGAGCGGTGGCTGTGCAGGCAGGGTGTGAGGTGCAGGTAGGGTGTGTGGACAGGGTTTGGTGCACAGGCAGACACTGGTGTGCGGGAAGGGTTTGGTGTGCGGGTGCTTTGGTGTACAAGACAGGGGTGCAGGCAGGAATTGGTGTGCATGGGCAGAGTCCAGTCTGCAGGCAGGCTGGGTGTGCTGGCAGGGTTTGATATGCAGGCAGGTGTCGATGTGCACAGCGAGGGTTTGGTGTGCAGGCAAAGACTGAGGTACAGGGATGAGGCTGTCTTGGAGATCCTGGGTGCTAAGGTGGGTCTGGGCAAGTGTTGGCAGGGGACACACCACCCTGGCAAAAATACCTCCTTCCCCTCCCCAGTGAAAGGGACTGACAGAGTTGGGGATCCCTCTTCCCATTCCAAATCCTACGGCATGCCAGAGGGAGAGCATTGGTGCAGCCTGCCCTGGCACAATGCAGGGAGATAGAGGAGAGGCAGAATGTGGTATTGATCCTCTCTGAGGGAGAGCAGGGCAGTTCTGGCATCCTCCAGCTCCAATCCTCTGCCCTTCCCACCACTAAAGCAGCTCCAGGCAGAGTGCCATGCCGTGCCATGCCATGCCATGCCATGCCATGCCATGCCATGCCATGCCTCAGCTGCCGCCTCCAGGGCCTCAAGCCCCACGCACATTCTCCCTTCTTCTCTTCCCTCTTCCCTCTTCGCCTCCTGCTGACTTCAGCGCATCGGCTTGGGCTCAGCGCCTGAACATTCCTTGCAAAACCTGGGCCTAAAATATCTGGAGGAGGATGGAGCGCCTTGGGCGAGGGAGATGAGCTCCTCAGCTGCAGGAAAGAGGGAGGCTGCGGGGCTGGAGGCAGCAGGGACGCTCTGCTCCCTGCCAGCTGCCAGCCCCGCTGGCCCCCCGGGAAAATGCCAGGAATAAATCTTGCCTGGTGAAGTCAGCAGTTTGTCTTTGGTTTGGTTTGGTTTGGTTTGGTTTGGTGTGGTTTGGTTTGGTTTGGTTTGGTTTGGTTTGGTTTGGTTTGGTTTGGTTTGGTTTGGTTTGGTTTGGTTTGGTTTGGTTTGGTTTGGATGTGCCCAGCAAAAGCAGGGGCAGGAGGAGAGCACAGCACCCTGTGGAGCACCAGATGAGGGACACAGGGAGTGGGGATGGCATTGGGAGTGGGCTGACAGAGGGGCAGGGTGGCCTGGAGTGTGGTGACAACAAAACAGGGTGAGAGTAGGGTCACAGGGGAACAGGGTGGCAGGGTGACAGTGGATCAAGGTGGCAGAGAATGGGGTGAAGGGGAGCAGGAGAACAGGGTGCCATGGGAGAGGGGTGGCAGAGAGCAGGGTGGCAAGGAACTAGGGTGAAAGTGGAGCAGGGTGACAGTGAAGCAGGGTGACAGTGGAGCAGGGTGACAGAGGAGCAAGGTGACAGAGGAGCAAGGTGACAGAGGAGCAAGGTGGCAGTGAAACAGGGTGGAAGGGTGACAAGGGAGCAGGGTGGCAGGAGAGTGAGCTGGGTTGGGGTGGCTGAGGAGGGACAATAACTGCTGGGAGGGAGGTGCTACGCGGGAGCTGTGTGAGAACCAGTTTGCGAGGTCCAGATTGGCAGCAGATCCTGAACCAGGAGGAGCTGAGCATCCATACGGCCCCTGCCGAGATCAGACGCGACGACAGCGACTCGGTTTGGGGGAAGAAATTGGAGGCGGGGGAAGCTTTTTTGCTGAAATGAAATTTGAACCCCAAAGTGGGAGGGAAGTGGAGGTGGGGGGCACGGCTCTCTCCACATGGTTATTACTGCTGTTTTCCACCCAGCTGAAAGGAGAATGTAGCTTAATATGGACCCGCGGGGAGGAGAAGCACTCGGGAACAGGGATTTGGCAGGAGGGAGCTGGGAAACAGCGAGAGGAACGTAGAGGTGAGAGTGGCCAGGGCTTTGCCCAGGGAGGAGAGGACGGAGCCGGGCTGGAACAAGGCGCTATTGTTCTTGGCGAGCAGGGGGCCGGCCGCGGCCCCCCCAGACCCGCAGAGCTGGCGCGGATGTGGGGAAGGTTTTTGGGACCGGTTTTTCCCGGCGGATTGCTGGCTAGGGAGTGGGAAGAGCTCACTGTGCTGGGGTGCACCAAAGGGAGCTTGCGAAACACCCAGAGAGGCAAAGGGAGACTCTGGTGTTTGATGGGGAGGTGATGGCAGGTGAGAGGACAGGGCTGAGCAGGGGGAATTTCGGATCAGTGAGCGGGAGGGGGGTGGTGGGGCAGGGGCTTGGTGGCCGGAGGCCGATGTGGGAATGGGGCAAACCCCGGTGTTCCTCATTCTTCCAGCACAGCAGCTCCTCCTTGATGCCTGTTTGGGGCCGGGGAGGTCAAAATGGAGGGTCTGGGGACCTTGCTGGCCTGGGCACCTCTGTCACCCCATGATTACGTCCTGCCACGGTCCCCTCTTGGCTGCTGGCATCTCTCCAGCAGTCCCTACCGAGCCCTGCTGTCCCACATGTCCCCTTGGTCCCTTGCCCCAGCACCTGACATCGGCTCGGCACTTCCCGGCTGCTGTTGATGTCACGTGCCACATTGCCAGAGCCATCAGCTGTCCCCCAGGCCATGTCAGTGCTTGGGGACTCCCCAGGGTGTCAGTGAGCAGGAATGTGGGGAACCAGCGAGGCTCATGGGGCTGCAGGAAGAGGAGGAGGAGAATGGAGGGGTGTGCAGTCCCATGGGCTCTGGGAGCTGTGGCCAGGGAGGGGGTGACGAGGCAGGGGCCAGGCTCAGGGCAAAGCTGGGCTTACCCCAGCCTTTCCTGGGCTCCCTGTACCTTGGTCCTCCCAGCCCAGCTGGAAAAGAAAGACCCCCCTGCAGCACATCCCTGGCATTTGCTCCCCATCCCCCCAGTTCCCACCTCTCTGATGCTTCCAAAGCAGCAATGCCCTAAAGGCAGCAGAAGCACCTTCGCAAGTGCACACTAAATATTTGAACACGCTTGGGTGGCTCTGGCACCACTGCTGCTCTCACCCTTCCCCATCCTCTTCCCTGGCCTCGCTGGACTCCCCAAATTTAGTGGGTACCCCTCCTTTCCTTCAGTGGGTGCTCCTCCTTTCCTTCCACAGATGGGTGTGATATTTGTTCAGCAGCTCTTGCTCAGAATTATTTGCTCCAACCGAGGCAGTGCTTGGCATCACCGTGTCACCCCGGGTGTTGTCATCGCGTGTCCCCCCCCTCCCCAGCCCACCCGCTGCCAGCCCTGGCTGCACGTGGTGGTACCACAGCATCCGCGCGACGCCCGCCTCCCCATCCTTCATCCCTCCTCTTCCTCCCAGCCTCAGCACCCTGCAGCCGGGCTGGGCGCCCAACGGGGCGGGAAGGGGGGAGCAGTGTTCCCCTCCCCTCCCCGGCATTCCTTGGGAGTGAAACACAAGAGCTGGCAGGGCACTCCTGCTTTCTCTGGCCTCCTCTCCTCTGGTGCCTGAACAAAGCCCTCCTGCCTCTCCCAGGAACCTGGGGTTTGAAACGGGAGAGAGGGCTAGTGCTGCGTGGCAATGTCCTCCTCAGGCATATTTTGTGTTCCGTGGTGGGTGGGGGACAGAGGTGGGCACAGTCCCCATGGGGGGCAGCTCTGGACAGGGTACCCCAGGGTGCCCACAAACACTATGCCTGCCTCGGGAACTGTTGGCATCCTCCCCAACCTGGCTTTTGCATCCCCACCATCTCGCTGCCATCATATTGCCATGGAAACTGAGCCCTGAAGAGTACCAGTTCAATTCCAGTTTGCCCCCAGTTTGATCGTGGTTTGGCCCCGGCTCTCCTCCCAACACATCCGTGACAACATGGGTTGTTGTATCCGTCACCCCATGATCCAGGATGATGCATCCCACAGGGAATGTGTGCTCCGTCCCCCTTCCCGATGTCCAACACCCCCTTCCTCACCAAACAAAGCCCCCCACCCTCTCCACCACCCCCGGTGAAGCAGGCCCCTGTCGGAGCGCAGTCCCCGACAGCGAAGGTTATTTTAATGGATGCATTACTTTAAACGAACCCTCCACCATCTGTTCCACCCCCTAATTACGCATGCAAAAAAAAGCCCATCTCACAGCCAGTGCAGGAGAAAGTAAAGATATAAGTGATTTAAATGCATGTATCCACAGCTCTGCCAGCAGCTGGGCTGGGCTGCACTCCTCAGCTGCCTGGTGAGCTGGGCAACTTGGAGACAAGAAGGCAAAAGGGATGGTTCTCCTGGATCCGGCCGCGCCGACACCTTGAGAGGGCGGCCGTGGTGCTGGGTGGATGGTGGGCGCAGCAGGCTTTGGAGTACGGTGGCTGTACCCATCCATCCCTCCATCCGTCCCTCCATCCATCCCTCCATCCATCCCTCCATCCGTCCCTCCATCCATCCCTCCATCCTGCCAGGGCCTCTCCTCATCACCCCCTGAAGGTTAGCTCTGCCCGCCGGCTGCCAGCCTTGGTGTGGTGGCGGCTGAGCCTTCAAAGCGCGGGGACACGCCACCGTCCCCAGGCTGCCGCGGTGCATGGCGGGGGCTTGGGGGGGACAGCCCCCAGCTCAGTCGGGCTCCTTGTCCTGGCGCTGTTCCGAGGTGGCTGAACGGGCAGGGGGTCCCTCGGGGGTGAGGATGGGTGCGCACGGCCTCTGGGTGACGCTGGGTGCTTGTCCTCTGGAAGAGAGGCTGAGGAGGGGAGGCTTCCCCCCATGCTGCTTTTCCCAAGCAGTAGCTGTTTCTATGAGCCATCCCAAGATCCAGGGAGTCTTGAGTCCTGACTGCTCCCAGATGATGTTTGGCCCTGGAAGTCTGTCCTTTGGGACAGCAGAAGGCAAGAGTGAGGTGGGGGGAGCTGAATGAGACTTGCTTGGAGAGGCAGAGCTCATAGGTGATGAAAAAACCCCACATTTTTGCATCAATCTCCTGCTTTTGGGAGTCCCAGCAGGGACAGGGAGGTGACAACAGTTTAGGGGGCTGCGTCTATCCCCTGTCTAGGAGGAAACGGGGGAACCCTGCATCCAGGGCTGCTCCGCTGTGACTCAGTTTCCCCCATCCCCAGTACAAACCACCCTCAGGGATGGGGTGGGTGACTGGCGTGGCTTTGGGTGACCCCACAGTGACAATGCAGGGCCACGACCACCATAGCAGGGCCACCGCCTGGCGCCGGAGCCGACGGCGGTCCTGGGTGCCCGTCGTCCCCCCCTCTCCCTCCGTCTCCTTCTCTCCGTGCCTGACTGCAGCAGATGCGCCAGCTCTGCAGGAAGAGGGAATTAAGTTGGGCTGGAGGAATTTTAAAGATTGCTGCAGGCCTGAGGGTCTTAGATCCCCCCGCGGAGATGGGCAGTCATGCAGAATTAATCCTATCGGCAGCCTGGCTCGGCTTCAGCCGGTGCAGAGCTCCGGGAGAGCGCGCGGGAGCGCGGGGGGCGATGCTGGGGGCGGCTGAGAGAGCCCCGGTGCCTCTCAGCGTCGATGGGAAATTAATAATGAAAAATTAAAAGCCCCAATTCAGCCTTTCACCCCCCTCCTTCCTTCTCCCCATCAGCCTGGAGGTGGGACTCGCAGGGGGGGAGGAGGTGGGTGGGTTCTGCAAAGCTTAAGGAAAACCTGTTTGCCGTAGCCAACAGAGCCCATGGTGGGAGAAAATGCTGGGGCCACATCCCACTCCCGGTGCACGGAGCTGTGGTACAGCTGGGGCTCGGCCATGTGCCACGAGGGGCTGGCCGGGCCTGGCATGGGGACACCCCCTCGCTGCCATCACCCTGCTCCATCTGCAGTGAGGTCACAGATGGGGAGGCAGGAGCAGGCTGGGGTGGCAGCGGGCAGGTTGGGGTGGCAAGAAAGAGCTTGAGGTGGCAGGAGGGAGGTTGGGTGGCAGGAGGGAGGTTGTGACAGGAGCAGGTTGGAGTGGCAGTAGGAAGGGTGAGGTGGCAGGAGGCAGGCTGGGGTGGTAAGAGCAGGTTGAAGTGGCAGGAGGCAGGTTGGGGTGCTGTGCCAGCGCAGGGGACACAGGGACACCAGACATCCCCACGTGCCGCACCAGCCGCCCGCAACATCCAAGGGGACGCCATGGTGACATCTGGGTGCCCCGTGGCTCTGCCAGCCCCACAGGCAGCCTTGTCCCTATCGTCCCTCCTGGCTGCCGGGGCTGCGGTGCCACCATGCCAGTGGGCTCGGTGGCTGCGTGACGCCGGGCAGGGTGGCCCGCAAGGGCTCTGCAGCTGCTGCCGAGCCCTCTGCTTCTCCAGTTTATAAATAATGCAGCGCCGAGGCGTGTTGGCAGTGCCCGCACACGCCTGCAGCCCTGGCGTGGCGGCGGCGCTTTGGGGGTGAGCGACGGGTGCTGTCACCCCGGCAGGGTGACACCGAGCCAAGTCACCCGGCAGCGAGGTGGCGAACCCTGGTGTGTCCCCCCTCGCCTTGCTCCCCACCCTGTCCCCCAGCCCCACATGTCCGGGGTGGGTGGTGGCGGTGGTGGGTGCCCGCGGTGACCCCACGCGTGGGGACGTCCCCAAGCCTCACGACAGTGGCGCGGATGGCGACGCGCAGCTTGCAGGGTTGCCATGGCGATATGCTGGCGCTAACGAACCCGAGTAAACATTAACGAGGGAGAGCCCCACGCGGGTGGGTGCGAGCGTGGGGACCCAGGCGTCCTGCGGGGCTGGATGCTGGGGTGGGGACACATCGTCCCCATGTGGGGTGCACCCGGGAGGTTCCCCCCAGGTGGTCCCCTCTAGGTGCTGTGTCAGGCTGCGGTTTAATGGTTAGACTGGGAGCTCTAGGTGCTGCGTGAGGTCCTTGGAGGGGGGATGTCAGTCCCCTTCTCAGTTTTGGGGCGCCCAGAGTGGGAAGGTCCTCACCTTGAGGTCCTGGAGGTCCGGTCGTGCCCCACCACTGTCTATCCCACTCTGGCCACAGTAGCCCTCTCTGTGCAGCGCCCGTGGGTGCTGCCTTGGATGGGGAGTGAGTCCCCAGGGTGCCCCCGGCGCTGGTGGGGACCTCGGGGTATTCCTGGCAGCAGCTGCCACTGCCGTTGCAGTTGTCACCATGACTCAACTCCCGGCGTTCCTCCTTTGCCGTGGCCACGCCGGCACAGGGACCCACACCCTGCTTTGGGTGGGGGTCAGGGTGGGGGCAACCCCCGCACCAGCACCCCCACCGTGCCCGAGGTCCCCTCCAACCTTTAATGGTGCCGCAGCTCATTAAACGGAGGTGCAGGTGCCCCCGGTACCTTCATCCTCCCGGAGGGCTCTTAATGAGCGGCTGCTAACGAGCCGCGCTCCCCTTCCAGCCCCGGGAAGAGGCTGATTGGCGAGAGGCACCCGGGAGCGACGCGCGGGCTCCTTCCAGGGCCTTCGAGGGCTCCAGCGACCTCTTTGCCATGCTGTAGACATGGCCTTTGCACGGCGCACGAGGGTCCCACGTCACCAAAGCTGCACCGGTGCCACATCTGTCCCCAGCTCCTCAGTGTGTCATCGTGGGCACCTGGTGCCCTGTGCCTCAGGTCCCCCCTCCTCCCTTGGGGACACATGGCCTTGGGGATGGGCATTGGTGTTCACAGACATGCAGAGGTGTGGGTTGAGGCTCCTGTTGATCTCCCCAGCGCCGTTGTTTTCCCCAGAGTCCCACTGTGCAAAGCCACCCAAGCCCTGGGAACACCTGCTTGGGTCTGTGTGCACGGGGAACTCCAGGGGGTTGGCAGAGGGGCTGTGTGGGTGCCGTGCACCCCAAAAACAGCCCAGTGGCACCGATGCAAGTGCAGGGCAGGGGGTGCCAAGAGGAGGTCGGCTGGGGGATGCCTGGCTCAGAGGGGCTCTTAAGCTCATCCCCCTCTTTTGGGGGCTGTATGGGGGAGACCCATCCTGCAAAGAGCCGTCGACCCACACCAGGGCTGGGTCCTCCAGCTCCCCACTGAAGAGAGCCCTAATCCTCGGTGACATGGTGCCCAGCTCCACGGTGGCTAATTGTAGTGTCCCCAGCTGAGGATTACAGTTTAAAGCAGGAAAGGAGCAGCAGGAGCAGATGAGCTCCCGAGCAACAAAGCTCCTGTTCCCCTGCAAAGCGACTTTTATTAGGGGTATAATTAAAAGCTGACAGGAGGGGAAAATCATGGGGATGGTCAGAGTGAGGGATGAAGCCACCTGAAGGTTCCTGTGTCCCCCCAGGTGTCCCACCCACCAGCTTCCCACTCTGACCACAGCATTTCTGGCAGGGCAGGAGGGAGCAAGATGCTGGGCTGGCAAAGGAAATCCAAACTCGGCCCCTATGAAAGGGGCTTTGTGTGCCCAAGAAGGAGCAGCCCTCCTCCTCCTCCTCCTCCTCCTCCTCCTCCTCCTCCTCCTCCTCCTCCTCTTCTCCTGGCCGAGGGGCCACTTTCCTGCCTGGGGGTGGCCTCAGCGTGGGTGCCAGAGGGAAAATGAGGCACAGAGCAGCATGGCAACCCTGTGGCCCCCTGCCCTGCCCAGCCTCCTGAGATTTTCCCCATTACTTGTACCCATGGCTGTGAGTGAGGCCGTCCCTGGGGATGTGCTGGGGTCCCTCATGGGTGCCCCAACTGGTGCTATCCCTGCAGAGTCCCTGGGATGGGTCCTCTGTACCAGGGCTGGCCAAGGCACTGACAGTGGTGAAGGAGCTGCAGGGACAGAAAGACACAAGGACAGAGGGACATCTTCCCCTGTCCCTTTCATGCCGCCTGGATTGCCCTTTCCCAAAACTGCCGCCTGCCTCAGTTTCCCTTTCCCCCCTGGCGAGTGCTGTGCCTGCCCTCCAGCATGACGGGATCCCAGACCACCCTGGGGGAGTTCCACCCTCCTTGGTGACCCCGGCTGACATGGCTGATGTCCCCCGGGAAGGGAACACTTTGTGGCACCCAGTGTTTGGCATCTTTCTGCGTTTCTGCTCACAGGAACATCGCTCCAGTGCCAGTGCCAGTCCATGGCAGGGAGGAGGGTGGGCGTAGGCAGGGACCCCCAGCTGGGAGCTGAGCACTGGCCACCTTGGCCTGGCCCAGCCAGCCCCAGCGGGCAGTGGGGGGCTTGTTCTTTGCCTGGACAGGAAGATGAATGAATTCCATTATGGGATCGCGATTTTATTCCACGTGTCAGGGAGCTTGAGATTAACTTGCTCACCGGGCTGTGACAAACCCAGACGCCCGCGTGCACGCGCTCCCGTGCGGGGGCTTCGCGCACTTGCCGGGCACGGAGCTGCTGAGACCCTGCCATGCCCACCCAGGGCAAGCAGAGCCGTGCTCATCCACACCGAGTCCAGCTGGGAGCCCTCCAGCACCTGGGGAGGTGGCAAAGAGCAAGGCCAGGGTGCTGGCACTGCCGCTGTGTTGTCCCATGTCCTGAAGGTCCCTCGGCCGCCCAAGGACTCGCCTTGCAGACGGGCGAGGGGCGAAGCAGGATCCCAGCACGGCTCTGGGGGGCCACATGCTGCGAGGGGGGCAGCAGGGGGACACGGGGGCAGCTGATGGCACTGGGGACACGACGAGACCAATGGACTGCTCTTATCCCACCTCAGCCAGGTGGCTGCCCTTCGGGAGCACATCAGGGCCGTGCAGTTGTGTCAGGGCCGTGCTGTGCCGTGCAGTGCTGTGCCGTGCTGTGCCATTCTGTGC
>WAAE01020616.1:232535-255846 GCA_013400495.1 Nicator chloris
TCCCCTCCCCTCCCTTCCCCTCCCTTCCCCTCCCTTCCTGTCCCTTCCCCTCCCTTCCCTCTGCCGCCCCAGCCATCGCCTGCCCAGCCCTCTGAGCATCCCTGTGCCCAGCGGTGCAGAAGGGGACCCCATCCCCAGGGTGTCACCACGGATCCCATTCCCAGGATGTCACCACGGCAGGGTGCAGCCCCAGGAGGACTTCAGGGTGGTCCCAGCATCACCCCTCAGCATCCCAGGGTGGGAAAGGGATCGAAGCCAGTAGTGCCACAGAGGCATTGGCTGGGTGTTGAGATGTCTCCGGGTCCCTCCTGCAGAGCCTGAAGGATTCGGGGGCACCCCAGGGTGAGCAGAGCCGGTCGCAGCATCATCCTTCTGCGTCCCCAAGTGGGAGGGGGTCCAAGCTGGGAGTGCCGCAGTGGCGCTGGCCGGGTGTCGAGATGTCCCCATGTCCCTGGGGCCGGGAGCGCGGAGCCTGAAGGATTAGAGGAAACATTGCCAAACAAACCAGGCTGTGCCGGAACCAATTAGCCTCCAGCAGGCAGAGTTTCAGATGCTGTTATTTCTGCCTCTTCTCTTTTCTCTCCCTCCTTCTGTCTCCCCCTTTCCCCCTCCCCGGCCCTCCCCAGCCCCTCCTGCCCGCCCCCAGCATCCCTGCGCTCGCCATTCCTCTCCGTGTCGGAGCTTGTTTTGGGCACTGGCTCTGGAGTGAGTCATGCCGCGCGTAGGGGATTTTAAAAGCTTTCTGCTGTCGCTGGGAAGCCGGTTTGGGCTGCTCCGACACTGGGGGTGGAGCGCCATGCTTCGCAGACAACCCTCGTCTGGGGAACCCAAAAAAATCCCCCACCCCGATGCCCGAACCCCTGGGATCCCAGGGGCCCCCCTTTGCGGGGGTCGGCTCCGTCACCCCAGCCAGCGGTTGAGTCACAGGCGAAACTTTCGAGCCGTTGGAGCTTCCTCCGCCGGGCCCCTCTCCGAGGAAGTGGTCTGCCGGGGCGTCGAGCCCGGCGGGGCGGTTGCCCCGTCCCGGTGGGTGCAGCACGCAGGCGCGGGCGGCCGGCGCTGGAGCTCGAAGCGTGGGAGACTTTTTTTTTTTNGCTGGCTCTGTTTGCTGGAGGCTTTGCGCATTCCAGTTCGTGGGTCACTCGCCTTCGAAACCTCTCCGGGGACAGAGGCAGTTGGGAGCCGTAACAAACAACCCAAGGGCTCCAGTGACGCCCGCGCCCGGCGCTGCCTGCCAGCTCTGGGGTGGAGGGGCTTGGGAGAGGGCCCCCTGCTCCCCTGGGGTGCTGGAAGGGAGCTCTGGGGTGGTGCCGGAGGTCCCAGTACAAGTAACCGGGGAGGAGGGACATGCTGAGCAGGTTTCCGTGCAGGAGGTGGGAGTGATCGCTGTTTGGGGAGCAGTGGAGAGCGCAGGAGGAATGCCGTGGTCACCTTTGCACTGGGGACGGGGTACAGAGTGGGGCACGGGCAGAGGGGCGTCATCCACGATCCGTATGGGAAGGGGTTGTGGAGTTGGCCAGGCACAGTACAGGCAAGAGGACACCGTGGGCAGCGAGTATGAGGTGGCTCAGGGCTGGTTATGGTGTCCTGGAATGTGCGTCGGAGCCATCCTGAGGAGTTCCTGGGGCCGGTGGGGTGGTGGGAGAGCGGTGGGAGCGCAGCGCGGCTTGGGGAGGCTGGGCGGTGCAGGGAAGGTCAGCCTTGGCCAGATGCAGCCACTCCACCCTCCTCCAGTGCTTTGCACATTAATGCAAATGCACTGGCCTGAGTGGTTCATTAGCAGCATGTGGAATGGAATAATGCATCCGCATCCCATTAGCCTAATGAAAAAAAGGGAGCCGGCACCTGGAACAAAGCTGCCGACTCTTGGCTAGTGCTCTGGCTCGGCCATGCTGGGCCGTGGGGGCCCCCCTTCCCCTCCCCTCCCCTCCCCTCCCTTCCCCTCCCCTCCCCTCCCTTCCTATCCCTTCCCCTCCCTTCCCTCTGCCGCCCCAGCCACCGCCTGCCCAGCCCTCTGAGCATCCCTGTGCCCAGCGCTGCAGAAGGGGACCCCATCCCCAGGGTGTCACCACGGATCCCATTCCCAGGATGTCACCACGGCAGGGTGCAGCCCCAGGAGGACTTCAGGGTGGTCCCAGCATCACCCCTCAGCATCCCAGGGTGGGAAAGGGATCGAAGCCAGTAGTGCCACAGAGGCATTGGCTGGGTGTTGAGATGTCTCCGGGTCCCTCCTGCAGAGCCTGAAGGATTCGGGGGCACCCCAGGGTGAGCAGAGCCGGTCGCAGCATCATCCTTCTGCGTCCCCGAGTGGGAGGGGGTCCAAGCTGGGAGTGCCGCAGTGGCGCTGGCCGGGTGTCGAGATGTCCCCATGTCCCTGGGGCCGGGAGCGCGGAGCCTGAAGGATTAGAGGAAACATTGCCAAACAAACCAGGCTGTGCCGGAACCAATTAGCCTCCAGCAGGCAGAGTTTCAGATGCTGTTATTTCTGCCTCTTCTCTTTTCTCTCCCTCCTTCTGTCTCCCCCTTTCCCCCTCCCCGGCCCTCCCCAGCCCCTCCTGCCCGCCCCCAGCATCCCTGCGCTCGCCATTCCTCTCCGTGTCGGAGCTTGTTTTGGGCACTGGCTCTGGAGTGAGTCATGCCGCGCGTAGGGGATTTTAAAAGCTTTCTGCTGTCGCTGGGAAGCCGGTTTGGGCTGCTCCGACACTGGGGGTGGAGCGCCATGCTTCGCAGACAACCCTCGTCTGGGGAACCCAAAAAAATCCCCCACCCCGATGCCCGAACCCCTGGGATCCCAGGGGCCCCCCTTTGCGGGGGTCGGCTCCGTCACCCCAGCCAGCGGTTGAGTCACAGGCGAAACTTTCGAGCCGTTGGAGCTTCCTCCGCCGGGCCCCTCTCCGAGGAAGTGGTCTGCCGGGGCGTCGAGCCCGGCGGGGCGGTTGCCCCGTCCCGGTGGGTGCAGCACGCAGGCGCGGGCGGCCGGCGCTGGAGCTCGAAGCGTGGGAGACTTTTTTTTTTTCCACCCCCCCTTTCCCTCCCTCCTTCCCTCCACTGCCGCCTCCGCCGGCCCTGCTGCCAAACCCGGGGTGGGGGCCCTCCGGCACGACCCTCCCGCCAGTCCGCAGCTGGCCGCGGTCCCCCCTTCATCCTCCTCCTCCTCCTCCTCCTTGCCTTGAGCTGTGCTGCTGAGGGACTGCAGCTCCCGTGGATCAGGAGGAGATTTAGGTCAAGCGCTCGACTGAGTCGAAACAGCCATCTGTGTGCGGAGGAAACCGGCCACCCAGAGCCCCCGGCGCGGCTGGCCCGGCATCGCCACGGGGTCCCGGCACTGCCGGCACCCCCCGGACCCTGTGCCTGGGCACACAGCCTGCCTTTGTCTCCAGCAAGGGAAAAAACCCACCCAACAAATAAACAAATGGGGAAAAATCTCCCCCTTCCTGCCGATCCGTCACCCCCGGCTGTGCCGTGGGCATCGCCGGGAAGTTTGGCACGGAGCGGCCGCGGCCGCGCTCCAAGGTCGCGCTGACACGCGGTGGGAAGGTGTGTGCCGGCGTGAACTGGGCACGGACGCGGCAGCGAGGGCCGGAGCCGGCCGCGGGCGCCGGAGCAGGCAGGGCGGGAGGTGCAGGCAGGAGGGAGGCCCTGGCTGCCTGCCCGGAGCCCGGACTCCTGGGTTCCTGCAGGAACAGGGTGGAGCGGGAGGAGGATGGGGAGCTGGTGTCATCCCGGCCGCGGCGGGGGGGAGCGTTTCCCTCTCCGGGAGAGCAAGGGGCTCCGCGTGAAGCTGCGGCCGCCGTGCCTCAGTTTCCCCGGGTGATGAAGTAGAGCAGTGCAGCGCTGGCAGCGCAGCCGGGCCCCCCGGCGAGGTGGGGACCCCCAGATGCTCCTTGGCACCCCGCACTGGGGCGGAGGTGACCGCGGCCCCTCCTGCTCTCCACCTGCCAGCTTCGTCTTGCTTTCTCCATTTCCTTCCGGAGCCTTTTCTCGCCCGCCGGTGTCTGTGCCGCTGCGCCTGTGCACACGCTGGGCGCAGGGAGAGGAAACGCCGCCTTGGCCGTGGGAGGGCTGGCACCGGATGGGCCTCCCAGCCCTGGGCGGTTTGGCATACCCCAGCCGTGTGACGAGTGGTGCCTGGTCTCGGGCCGGAGCCCGGCCGGGCGCGGGGATGCTCCCCGGCACCTCGGGCCGTCCCCTGCCCGCCCGGAGCCGGGTCCGCGCCCCACCGGGCCCCTCGGGAGCCCATCGATCTGCCCGCCGTGCCTGGTAAGGAGCTTTGTCCGGCTGCACAGCCAGTTTGCACGGTAATCCCGCCTTGGCCGTGGGGATTATGCCTGGGGAGAGCTTTGGGGGGCCTGGAGCACCGAGGCAGATGGGGTTTGGAGGTCAAGGTTTCCCTCAGTGCACTGGGTTCTGGCCGGGAGGGTGATGGGGACATCCTTGTGCTCGAGTAGGTCACACAGGGACCACAACGTTTGCCCCCAGCCACTGGGCAAAACCAGCAGGAGCTGTGTCCCTGCAGAGCCCTGTGTCAAGCCAAGCCAGAGCTGGGGCCGGTGCTTCCCACTGGGACGATGTGGAGCATCCCTGCATCCTTCTCCTGCATCCTTCCCTCCCAGTGTGGCAGCAGCAGGCATGTCAAGGCAGCTGTGAGGCAAGAGCTGCCAGGAGGTGCGGGTCCCATCCCGGGTCCCTTCCCAAGGTCCCATTCCAGGGTCCCATCCCAGCCTCCCCACAGCACTGGGTTCCCGGGCAGGCTCAGAGGGGGCTGCTGGATGCTGGGAGCTCAGCGGTTCTTTATGGTCTCAGAGGGCTCCATTAATTCTTTAAATATCCAGCCTTTCCAGGTGGGTTTTGTTGAAAATTAATTTCCGGAGCTATTTTAATTTTGCTGTATTTAATTTGCTGTTTATTTTAATTAATTAACGTCGGGAAAATCTCTTCTCCCCAGCATCCTGCAGCCATCTGGGGTGGCTGCACCCGGGAGGTGAGAGCAAGGGGGTGTCCTGGGTGTGAGGGGCACTGGCAGGGAGGGTGCCCAGCCCCCACAGTGCCCACCTGCTCCATCCCACCTGCCCCAGGTGAGAGGATTGGCATGGGGAAGCAGCGAGCTGGGTCTCTTCCCAGCTCCATCCCTGCTCCAGGGCTCATCACAGGGTTTGCTGCTGGCTCCATGGGATGTTTGTCACCTCTCCTGTGGGACGTGGCTCAGGCACTGCTTGCAAGCACCTTTCTCCTCCTCCCACCAATGCTGGGGATCTGAGGGTATGCATCCGTGAGGACACCGTGCCATGCTGTGCCATGCTGTGCCAGGCCATGTGCCAAGCAGGAGAGTCCTGGTTTAACAGCCCAGCATGGAGCTCTTTGGAACCACACCCACAAGAGGGATGCGGGCTGAGCCCAGCCTCCCGCTCCCGTCCCCGCATCCCTCCCGGTGCTCCATCCTCGATGCTGGCCCGACCCCAGGCACGGGGTCCCTGTGGGGCAGGCGGGCAAGGAGTGGGGGAAGGGATGGAGCCGCCTTCCTCCAGATCAAGGCCTCTGGTCTCTCACATGTCTAGACGCTGCCACACACACCTAATGTGGTTCTTGGCAGGAGCTGCGGCTGCTCCCTTGAGGTTAATTGCTGCACACGGAGCTCTGCAGACAGATAACCCGGCTCCACGCTGCCCCCGGACCCCTGCCTCAGCCAGCCCTGCCCTGGCCGCAGTCACCAAGGGAGGAGCAGGAGCAGACTGGGGGTGCAGAGGGGGTGACACTGTGCTGCTGTGCCCAGTGGGTGCTTTGGGATGCAGCACTGAGCAGTGAGGGGGGGTCTCCCAGTTTTAGGGAGCAGGCAGGGATGGAGGAGAGGTGCTGGCAGCACTTAGCAGGGGGTGGCAGTGGCCGCAGGGGCTTTGGGGCAGGAGGAGGAGAGGAGAAGGGCCCCACCAGCCCGGGGCTGCCGCCATCGTCTGCCTGCTCCTGGCAAGGCGGCTGGGCCAGATAAGGGAAGCGCGGCGGGGGGAGCCGGACAAAGGCTCAGCCTTATTCAGCCTGCGTGGCTGGATCCAGGCGCCGGAACAGGAGCTGCAGAGAGATGCTGCGGGGACTGGGGTGGGAAGAGCTGTTTCATCCTCCAGCCCCAACATCTGGTGGAAAGAGGGGATGGGAGGAGGGAATGCTGGGCAGGCTGCAGGGGTGAGCCCCAGGGCTTGGCCACATCCGGACTCCCTGGGATGGGCTGGATGAGGCCATTCCCGGCAACTGCTCTTGCAAAGCACCTTCCTGGGAGCAAACACTGCTCTAATGACATGCTTGGAGCCACTGGCACCCCAGTCCTGGTCCCTGCTTGGCCCCATCCATAGGGACCAGTTTCCCTTTGGACAAATCTGTGCTTTGTCAGGCCTGGTGCCGGCTCCCAGGTGCCATCACCAAGGCAGGGTGATGTAGAGCAGGGCTGGGAAGTGGTACATTGCAAGGCCAGAATCACATCGGGTCTCTTGAGGGATCCCCAAGGCACGACCTCCCCTCACCTCACGCAGGGCTGGGGCTGGCGATGGGGTCTGGGCTCAGTCTCGTGTCCCAGGGCTGTGTGGGGGTGATCCCCAGCCCTGGGACCAGCCCCACATGGGATCCACGGGGAACTGGGTGAAGGTTTCAGTCCAAGCTGTGTTTTGGTTTGGGGTTTCGTCATGATTTCATGGCAGGGAATTTCCGTTCGTAACCAAAAACAAAAAAAAAAAAAAAAAAAAAAAGGAAAAAGGCGAAACCAAAGGAAAAAAACCCCAACCCTGCCTTGAATTTTTGCCAACAAAATGGGATGTTTCCATTCTTGTTTTGGCTTTTGGCAGCCCCAAACTGCAGCCAGTGGAAGAAAATATCCGTGTGGAAACGCTGCTGGCCTCCTCCAGCCCCGCAATGGCCGGGCTGGAGCTCCTGCCCCACAGCCGTGCCGTGCTGGGGGGAGACGGCCCCTCCAGAGCATGTCACCGTGCTCCCTTCCCTGTGCTCTTTGGAGAGGACATTGCCATGAGAACGAGCTTGTTGTTTTGTGGGGAGCTCCGAGACAGAGCAGGCGAGCATTTGCAAGGACACCGGTGGCACGCCGAGCTCGCGCTTCCCACTTGTCCTTGCAGCGGGTCGCTCTCTCCTCCCCAGCTGGCAGCAGAGCCATGTTCGGCTCCAGCGTGTGCTGTGCCATGCCATCCCCCCTCTGGGCATTGCCTTCCCTCCTGGCATCACCCAGCCTCTCCCTGCTTCACCTCTCAGCTTTTGGGGGACCCTCTGTGGGGCTACAACGCTGGGGAATGCTGGGGAAGGGAGGAGCAGCCGCTGCAGTGCTTAAATGAGGTTGGGTTTTTTTCCACACATCCCCCCTCCATCCATGCTAGGAAGAATTACAGTCACCCAGGCATCTGTTCTGGCAGAGTCGAGCTAAAGAGCTTGTCCTGGGCTTGGCAAACCAGCCAGTGCAGCCGACAGCTTTTCCAAGGGCAGCCTTGGATGTGCAGCAGCAGGTTGACATTGCAGGGAGAGGAGCCTTGTGCTGCAGGCACGGGTGCTGTGCCCCTCAGCTCCTGACTGGATGGGATTTGGCAGGGAGTTCTGCAGGCAGGATGCTGCAAACCCCCTTCCCAAAAAGCAGCATCCTCCAGCAGGTCTTTGTTTGGAGCTGGGAAGAGGGTGGATGGTGCCAGCACATCCCAGGATCCTCATCCCTGCACAGAGAGGACAGCTAATGTCACCCTGCAAGGGACCATCACCAAAAAAAAACCCCTGCTGATTTCTCCTTGAAGCTGGAGAGGCTCCTCTGTGTCCCCAGGCTGTGCAGCATCCCTGGCACTGCTGCCTCTCCCCATTGGCCACCCCATGGTTGTCACCCCCAGTCCTCCAGAGCACCGTGGATGGGTACAGTGGTGGCACCAGGAGATGCAGGAGCACGGCTGCCCCCTGTGCCAGCAGCACCGTGCACGGGCCATATCCGTGCCCTGTGCTGTCAGCAGTCGAGGCAGGGGGAGGCGAGTTGGAGCGGCTTGGCAGGGAGGTGTGGGAGCCCTGCCGGAACGCTGGGCTCGGAGCTGGAGCGTGTCAGGCACAGATGGGATCGTTAGTGGTGGTAAAAATTATCCAGCCCCTCTTAAAAACCCAGGCGCAGCAATCTGACCCCACAGCTCCGGTGGTGGCAGTTCCCACCGGAGCAGTGTCGGTGTTTGCTTCCCCTGCCATTACCGTCCGTTCCTGGGATCTGGGGCCACAGCTGCCCGTCACATGCCACATGTTCCCAGCGCCCGGTCCCCTCTGCAGTGCCAGGATGAGGGGTCTCTCCTTCTCCCTGCCCCAGGGACGAGCACCCTGACCCAACAGCCACCCCAGTGCCACTGCTGCTGGGCAAACCCCATCCCTGCGGCTGCTCCCACCCTTTGTGCCATTTCTTATTTCTTTTTTAGTGCACCCAAGTCTCCTGTTTGCTTTTTTAACTGCAGTAACCACAAGAGGGAAGTTTCAGAGCGGTACAAGCCCGTCTCCGCGAGGAAGGGAGAGCCAGCACCGCTCTGTGCCCGTCACCGCAGCACCGTGCCCGGGGCTTCGCCGCCACGGCCCAGCGGCTGGTGGCTGTTGTGCTTTCCATCCCCCTCTTCCTGCCGCTCATCCCCAGCTCCTTTTCTCTTGGAAGTGAGGAATTTGAGGCTGGTCTGGCGTTGCCAAAGGGCCTCAGGCCCCCCCAGCGCCGATCGATCGCTCCGCGCGCTCCTGCTCCCTGTTTTTTCTGTTTGTTTGCAGCCGCTTGAGGGCTCTTGTGATGAATCCAGCCTGGACAGCATTCAACAACAGCTGAAACGCAGCCCGGGGTGGGGGTGGGAGTGAGAGGGCAGTGGGGCCGGCCCACACTGGAATGCGAAATGGGGCAGCGAGCAGTGCTGGGACAGCAGGATGGGATGGCGCCAGATCGCGCTCCGAGAGTGCGGAGGGACAGGGAGCACCGCTGGCACCGCCCCAAAACTGAGGGTGCTGTGGGTTGGCAGCGGGGGGACCCGCTCGGCTGAGCGGGGTGAGCGTTTGGGGCGTCTCCCTGTGTCTCCCTGCTGCCAGTGGCTGCTGCTGAGCGCTGGGCAGCAGGGAGGAGGGCTGGTTCCACCGCCTGAGCTGCAGGGTCACAGCTGCAAGGGGACGGGGTCTGTGCCGCCCACCCCACCGTGCCGTCCATCCCCGAGCATCCACAGGGACTGGCTACCCGGCCTGCCTGCCTGCCATCGCTGTAAAATGGCGGATTTCAGTTTAAAAGGAAACATTCCCCAAAACCCCAGTGCAAGGAGGGGTGAGCACCACCCTGTGCCCCCAGCCTGCTGCTGCCAGCTTTGCCAGGGGGGCTATGGCGGCAAAGTGGGGGGCACAGGCACATGGGGGGCACGGGAGGGGCAGCAGAGCCTCCGGGGGAATCTTCTGCCGCGCCCGGGCAGTGCCGGTTGGCGTGGCCGCCGTGGTGCTCGGTGCCGGGCTTGGCTGCGATTTTGCAGCTGTGGCTCCGGGAGGGAGCAGGATGCGGCTGCGCCGGCGTGCGAGGGTGCGCGCAGGCGGGAGGGATAATTAGTTCCTACTATAGCACTTCTCAGTCAAAGTGCTTTTTAAAAGCCTCCATTCATTAGTCTTCACGGCTCCCCCGAGGTGTCGTGTCCTGGTTCTCTTCCCCCCTCCAGCTCCCCACCTTCCCTGGAGCAATTGGGGATCCTGAGCTGGGGAAGGGGGGGATGATGTTGCTGTCGAGGCTGGGTCCTTGTAAAACCCGCAAAAGGAGCGTCAGTAGTGGGGACAGTCTCAGTGTCCCCTGTCCCAGTGGGGCTGGTGGGGTGTCATGGCCACATGTGCATTGTTGGGAAGTTTCCATGGAGGCTGAGCCGTGCCGTGGCTGGAGCACCAGGGAAGAGAGTGGCGTAGCAGGGAAGGGCTGTGGGTCCAGTGGGTGCCACTGCCAACCCGCCACCCTCACCAGCGTGCCAGGGAGCAGCATGGTGGTCCCAGTTCCCAAATCACCCAGTGTGTCCCGGCCTCCCAGGGGTCACCAGGCAGAAGGACGGAGAGTGCCGGAGGATCCAGGGGCCGCCGGGGTGGCTCTGCCCCCAGAGCTGAGCATCACACGGGTGCAGGCATGGGGGGTACCCAGGCATGTGCCCCACTGAGGCCGCAGGGCCGGAGGGGCGCAGAGCTGGCAGGCTGGCAATGGGCCTCCGCTGCAAACCCTAACCTTATTTTCCCAGGTCCGACGCCAGTTTCCATGGAAACAGCCGGGAGCAGAAACGGGAACCAGAATCCAGAAATGTGAAGCTTTGAGCTCCAGTTCGCCTTCCTGGATTCCTGCTCCCCGTGACCCCAGCTGGGTGCTGGCACCCACACTGCTCCCACACTGTGTGTCGGGGTGCAGGGCTGCCCTGCCTGGGCACCCCCTGGGGCTGGGGTGCCCCTCTGCCCATCCGTGGGCTTGGTGTGTGGGGATGGGCATGGTGTCCCCACAGGGATGTGCAGGGGTACTGTGGGAACAGGACACGGCAGGCAGGGACATTGCTGGCAGGGGATGTTGCTGGCAGCCCCACGTCCTGACAAGGGGACTGTTCAAACAACACCTGCACACATCTGTGTGTCAAGGTGGCGCGCAGGGGTGGGTGTGATGTACGTGCCCATGTGCTCTTGTGTGCACGTGTGCTTTATAGGTGTAATGGGGGTGTAGGCACGGCATGGATCCATGTGTGGTCCCCAGATTACTGATCAGCACTGCAAAGACCCCAGTCCCCGGCTGTCCTGGTGTCTCCATCCCCAGGATGCAGAGGGGACAGGGCACCCCACAGGCTGGAGAGGGGCAGCATCAGCTGTCATTGCATGCAAGGGCCTGGGTGCTGCCCCAAATCCGGGTGTGAGTGTACGACTCAGCCTCCTGGGTCTGGGAGCCCTCTGGGCTCTTCTGGGCAGCTCCTGCCGAGGTGGAGCCTCATGGGACACATCTGTGTCCTGCAAAGTCAAGCTCTGAGCTCTGTGCTGTGCTGTGTCCATCCCTCCAACCAATGCCACGTCCATCCAACCCGTGCCATGTCATGCCAATCCATCCTGCACCTTCCCTGCTACCCGCTGGCCTCCTGCAGCCCCTTGGCTGTGCAGTGAGATGTCCCATTCCTTTGTGAGCTTGTAGCGGCCACCGTCAGTGCCCGCAGCGTGGGACATGGGTGTCCCCCGGCACCTCCTGGCCAGTGACAGGGATTGCTCGGTGCCATCCCAGTGCCAGCTGGCCCCATCCTCCCCGCAGCACCCCGCTGCTCCCCACATGGCCATGCCACCAACGTGCCAGCGGGCTGGGACGCACCGGGGCAGCTCGTGGCTGCCAGGTTCCATCCCCATCGCCGTGCCACCCCGGGGGGTGACGGTGGCACCGCCACGACGCCTGTCCCCCCTGGGCGGCGCGCGGAGCCACGGGCGCGAGCGCGCCGTGATACATCATTTACCGACGGACAGGTATTAAGATACATTATGGATAACTCACAGAGAGAGACGCTATTAATAATACAGACACATACAGAGGGAAGAAAGTGCACACTTGATTTCCATGTTGCTACCAGGAGTTGTGAGGCTGGCTCTGGCTGCCTCTTCCCACACGTGACTGCAACACAGTGGGTAGCTGACAGCCCAGAGAGCCTGGCTTGGGGCCAGGAAAAAGCAGAAAACACAATGTCTGTGCATATCCTCTCTCTTAAAATAACACTCCAACACCGTCTGAGACGAATTAAAATAAGATCAGGAGCGGTCTCGCAAAGAGAGGAAGACGAAGAGGGAAAAGCCAGGCAGGGGAATGGCCGGAGCTGGGCAGCTGCAGCCCCGGGCGCAGATGGAGAGAGGGTGTTTTGCAGGGTTAGAGTTGGAAATAATTGAAGGGGGGGGGCGAAAAACAAAGGAGAAAGAGAAGGCGAAGCGGGAGAAGTAAATCCCGTTTTTGGGAGGGGAGGGGCGCGATGGCGGCGGCGCTGGCTGTCCAGCACATGGCTGTCCTTTGGAGGGGAGCCGGGCAGGGCGGGGGATGCAAGCGCAGGCTGCATGATGGAGAGCATCAGGAATTTCCTGCAGCTGAGGAACACACCAAATACCAGAATGCAAGAGCGAGCGGAGGAGAGCAGGGTGCCGGGAGGGAATGGGGAGGAGGAGGAGGGGGGATGCAGAGGGCTGGAAATAACCGGCGGGGAGAGCAGTGAGGGCAGGGGGCAGCGTGTGGGGGTGACCTGGGGCTTTGGGGCTTTTTCCAGCTGTTTCCGTGGATTTTTTTTTTTTTTTTCTGTTTTTCTACACTCTGTAGTGCCTCATATGCCTGAACGGGGGTTTGGGGTATCTGGGGAATTTTATGTCTTTCCTCCCTTCTTTCTCCCCTTCTTCCCCCCGGTTATCTGTGATCAGTGACAGCCAGACACAGGGGTCCCACAGACCCCTGCCTGCCCCCGGAGGCGGGATCCGGGCTCAGGGAGCCAAGAGCAGCCTGGGGAGCGAGCACATCCCTGCAGAACGGTGTCCCAGGAGAGCGAGGGCCCTTTGGGGGACCCTCCGTGTAGGCAGCGAGGTCAAAGGCTGCCCCAGGAGCAACGGCAGCACCTCCCACACATGCAACGAGTTTGCCAGGCTCTCTCTGACCATGCTCCTGCTTTTCCCTGGGCCAGGCTGGGTTAAACACAACAGCCCAAGCCTCCTGAGGCTGGTCTTGCATCCAGGTGCAGCCCGACCTCTCCCTCCTCCTCCTCCTCCTCCTCCTCCTCCTCCTCCTCCTCGGCCACCCCTAGCTTCCCCCTGCATCCCGCTCCTGGCTGCATCCAGCCCCGGCTCCCCCGGGGATGCTGGGGGGCCGGAGGGGAGGGGGGATCAGAGGGGGCATCTTGCAGTGCTGGATCCAGGTAGCCAGAAGGTCGCACTGAAAATCTGGAAGTGGAGTTTGGAGCTCAGCAGAGCAGTGAAATCCGTCTGGCTTTAGGGCCAGAGAGGAGGAGGAAGAAGGTGGAAGATGCAGGGAAGGGGGCAAGGAGGAGAGGGGCTGTGTCCCCTCATCTTGGGGTGCAGGGTGTCCCCGGGTTAGTTCAGTGTCCCAGCTGGGGCTGTGCCAAGCGTCACTGCGGAGCAGATTGGGGATATTTGGGAGACAGACGGTGATGAGGAGGAGACGGAAGAGCCCGAGCGAGCGCTGGAGCCCATCCCGCCGGTGCTGAAGGCTTTGCAGCCCCTCACCAGGCGCCTCCCGTTTCCACCGATCCAGACCACGGAGTCCCTGCTGTCCCGGGGTGAGCGGTGACCCACACCTGCCAGGGCCACCCGGGACCGGGATGCTGGGAAAGGGCCGAGCTCATTAGCAGTTTCCAAGCTCCCCGCACGGCGGGTCAGGGAGCAGCAGCCGGGGGCACGGGGAGAGGCTGGAGGGGCTTTGTGTGAGCTGGCGGCCCCCATCATCCTGCTCAATGGACCCCGGGAGCCATTCCAGTTCCTGGGGGTCTGGGGGGGCAGGGTTGCCAGGAGGGGATCTGACAGGAGAGTGCTGGGGGGCTCCCCCCCACCCAGTGCTGCACCCACTGTGTTTGTTCCTTCCCCTCCCCACCAAATCACCCCATTGCCTTCACTGCAGACCATGAGCCTTGTTCTGGGTGCGGGGGGGTGCCCGTCCTGTGCCACTGCCCTGTCCCTCCCTGCCCACTTGGAGCAGGGTCTCTCTGCCGGCCTACCAGGGATCCCTCCAGCAGCCCTTTGATCTCCAGCCTGGAGGGCCGAGAGGGCACGAGGGACCCTGCCGGGGTGCAGAGAGACAGGACTGCAGCCCGGCGGGCGGGTCTGGCACCCTGGGACCCCTCCCTGGGCGATGATCCTGGGGCCAGGGGGCTGTCATGCCCAGTGTCAGCCTGCCTGGGTGGGAGATGCGGAGCCTGTGCTCACCCAAAGTTGGGCCGTTTCTTCTCGGGCATCAGCTCATTGCCCCCTCTGCAATCGGGGGAGTGTGGGTGGGGGGGTAATCCTTCCCCCAGATGTGTCCCTCAAATCTTCCAGCTCTGCCTGCCTGGCACAGGGCAGGGCCCCCCTCATTTTGGGTGGGTGCTCACAGGGGTCATGGCACCTTCGCTTGCGCCACAGGGTCCAGGGGTGGGTTCCAGGGGCTCCAAGTCTGCCCTGGCAGGAGACACTCAGGGTGCTGGTACCTCGGGACAGGGACAAGGTGGCATTTCACCTCCCAGCAGATCACAGGGTGTCCCGCTCCCCCCTCTGCCCCTGCCCAGGCTGCCCCCCCTCCCTGCACATGCCTTTGCGTGGGGGCTGGAGGCAGGCAGTGAGGGGGGTGGGAATACTGGCTGGAGCGAGTCTGAACCTGGCATCTGTCGAATGTCACCTTACCCAGACAGTCTGTGCTTCCCTGTCTCCATATCAACCGTTCTGCTCCAGCCACCTGCGGGGGGGTGGCAGGGAGTGTCTTTGGGAGGAGGAGATCTCACGGCTCCCCTCTCTCCCCGCAGCCTCCCTTTCCTTCCCTGCTGCCCCCTGGATGCCAGACCCTGGGCTATAAATCGCGGGCGATGCTCCTCCAGCCTGGGAGCTGGGGATGACCCCGGCGCTCGCAGCTTCATGACCCCACATCGCACTGTCTGCCTCCACCGTGCCTCAGTTTCCCCTCCCCGCTGCAGCTGTGGCGCAGAAGGGATGCTGGGACTCGTTCCACCCCAGCCGCAGTGGTGAGGGCCTCTTCCAAGAGCTCGGCATTTTTCCCTGGACTTGTCCCTCTTCCCTGCGACCAGATGTTCTCACCCTCCTCCCTGCGGCAGGGTCGCGGCCAGAGCCGGCACCCCGCTCCCGCCCCGCACCTGGACAGCGGCCGGGCAGGGGACAGGGACACCTCACAGCGTCCTCCCGTGGCATGTCCCGACTCCCAGGGGTCCTCAGGATCAAACGTCCCGCCCCCGTTGGGTTGTGGCAGCGCCAAAGGCAGCGGGGAGCTGAGCCCAGTGCGGGGCAGTGCCTGGGGCAGGGGGTGGTGGCATCAGGGCTTGGTGTTGTGGGGATGCCGGAGCCTTGTGGGGGAGCTGGGATGTTGGGGGATGTGCTGGAGTATCTGGGGAGATTTTGAAGTATTTGGGGGGATGCTGGAGCTTTTGGGGTGAGGATGCTGGCATATTTGGGCAGATGCTAGAGCATTTACAGAGACACTGGACCGTTTGTCGTGGGGGTGCTGGAGTATTTGGGGGGATGCTGGAACATTGGAGGGATGTCGGAGTACTTGGGGTGGGGATACTGAAGTGTTGGATGGATGCTGGAGGGCTTGGAGAAATGCTGGAGCATTAAGGAGACTGCTGGAACATGTGGAGCATGAGGGCAGTGCTGGAGCATTTTAGGAGGTGCAGGAGTGTTTGGGGAGGTGTTGGAGGGCGTGGGGAGATGCTGGAGCTTTGAGGTCAGGACTGGGCACCTGTGGGCATGCAGAGCCCTGTGGGTGCCTGGTGTGTGCCGAGACACGGGGTGGGATGCTGGGATGTGTGGATGTCACTTGTGGGGCCACATGGGTGCTGCCTTGGGGCTCGTGGGTGCCTTGGGAAGGCTCAGGGCATGCAGCAGGTGAGGTGGACACACAGACAGCCGAGGACGGACACAAGTACCGCTCCCTCCTCTCCCCACCATGCTCCTGCAAGTGTGTAATTTCACCACAGTGCCTAAACGAGGGACAGAAGTAAATTGACCTTTTCACCCGTTTTCCTACCAGGGGGATTATAGCCTGTTTCCTGTTAAATCTCTCCAAGAACTGGCTCCATCCTGCTCATGGAGTGGGGCAGGGAGGGGGGACAGAAACCCACCCAAAGTGGGGGGCTTTAATTTCCCTCCTTGTCCCCCTGCACCGTGCCTTTTCCACCCCATCCCATCGCTCCACCACCTCTCATCTCATTAAAGTCTTCGGGGTGATTTCACCAACCCCGGGCAAAACCAACGTGGAAAAAATTGCTGGGAGGAAGGAACCGAAGGCGGAGAGTGATAAATATTGAAAGGGTGGGATTTCGATGTAGGCTGCAACAGCTGTGCCGGTTACAGTGTCACACTATCTCTCCACAGGTTTACTGACCCATTTCCATTCACAGGGCTGCCAGTATCTTAGCAACTGCAACAGTCCCCCAAGAACAGGCATATTGCCTGCTATTAGTGACTGCTGCAACTGTGTCAAGGTTAGCTCTCTCCCTCCAAGCCCTGCCGGGTTTGTTTTTTGCCCAAAGCCAGCACAGTCTGCTCGGTGACATGTCCCCCGGCAGCCATCCTGGGTGTTGGGTGTTCATCTCTGCCATGGAAATGCCAGCGGGGCTGGAGCGGTTGGTAGGATGTGGGGCTGGGTGATGGATGGGATGAGGGTTTAGGTGATGGGATGGCTCAGGGTGTGGGTTTGGGTCGTGGGATGGAGCAGGATGTGTGGTAGGGTGTGCTGGGAGATGCTGTAGGGTGTTGGTGATGGGGTGGGGTGCATAGTGTGTCCCCAAAAAGAGGGCTGTTGCCATCTGGTTGGGTGTCAGTGTCACCCCTGTGCAACTCTGAGACCTGAGAACCTGGAGAGCGTTGGGGGCTGCGCTGATCCCATTGGGGTGCTGGATGTTCATCCTTTCCATGACAAATGTCAGCAGGGCTGGAGTGGCTGGCGGGATGGTGATGGATGGGGTGTGGAGGTGTGTGGTGGGATGGTGCAGGATGCAGGATTAGCTGGGGGATGAAGAAGGATGCGGGGCTGGGTAGTGCGATGGAGTGGGATGCACCTTGGCTGGTAGGAGGGATGAGGATGCACTGCTGGATGGTGGCTGCAGCAGGAGGTGGGGCTGGGAGGTTCTGCACGGTGTTCAGGATGGTGTGGGGTATGCAATGTGACCCCCAAAATAGGAATGTTGTCACCCAGCTGTCACTGTCACCCCTGTGCAGCGCCAAGACCCAGAAGTCACTGGAGGAGGTTGGGGGCTGCACTGGTCCTGCTTGGGGTGTCACCCTGCCAGGTTTGCTTTTCACCCAAAGCCAGCGTGGGCTGTTTGGTGACATTCCCCCAGCAACTGTCCTGAGTGCTGGGTGTTCATCCCTGCCATGGAAAGCAATGGATGGGGTGTGGGATGGGGTGATGGGATGGATGGGATGGATGGGATGGTGGAGCTCAGCATGCCAGGGATGCTGCCGGGTGCTGGGGGTGGTGTGGGCGCGTGGTGTGCCCCCAAAAATAGGAGTCTTGTCATCCACCCAAGTGTCAGCATCATCCCAGCCTCGGCACGTCATCCGGAGGGGACTGGGGCTTGTACTGATCCCACCTGGGTGTCACAAGCTGGGTTGGCCTCATCCTGTGCCCTCAGACACGGCCATGGGCGGGGGATGGCACGTGTCCCCGGGTCCACGGTGGCACCAGGGGCTCGGAGGACAAGACACATCTGTCCAGGCACCACCACACGCCAGGCTGGGACAGCAGTGCCACATGAGTGACATGCACTGTCCCCATCTCTGTTCCCACAGCACCTGGCCCTGAGGGGAGGAGCAAGTGAGAGAAGGGACTTGTGGTCCCTCAGTGTCCCCATAAAATGTGCTATATTGGGGTGACTGAACCCGCACAGCAGGGAGAGGGCGAGCAGGTGGTGCATGCCCAAAACATCCCACACAAGGAGGGAAACTGAGGCATGGGGCCCCTCTCCCGGCAGGCAGAGCCCCCCTCCCGCAGCTCAGGGGGCTGAGGAGCAGCGGGGTGGCTGCTGGGGCGGGCAGGGTGCGTCCCCACTCCCCATCCCAGCCATCCTCCCGCGGCAGCGCTGCAGACAGCAGGCTCCACACCGGCACGGCCGCGGGGACGGCTGCGAGGGAAGCCACAAAAATGATTTAAGGGGCTGGCGGGATTGATTTATTAAGAACAATTAAAAGCGCTAAATACGCTTAGCTCAGCCAGACACCGAGCAGGGAGCCGGGGGGGGGCGGGGAGAGACCTGTCTGCTGGATCCGGAGGGCGCGGCTGGCAGCAGCGTTCTGGTGGCAGAGGTGGGGGACAGGGCTGCACCGGGCTGGGCTGGCGCAGCTGGGGAAGGAGAGGGGTACTGGTGGAAAGGCAGTGGAATGGGGTGCAGCACCCTGGGGCTGGATTTGCATCCAGGGTGGATTTGGGCCCAGGGGTGAGTTTGCATCTAGAGATAAATTATCACTCCGGGATGGATTTTCACCCAGGTGTGCGTTTGCACCCTGTAGTGGGATGAGTTTGCACCCAGGAATGGGTTTGTGTCTAGGGTGGGTTTGTATCTGGGGATGGGTTCGTATCCAGGGGAGGAGTTCACCCAGCTACGGGGTTGCACCCTGCCGTGGGATGAATTTACATCCAGGGGAATGTTTGCACCCCAGCTGGAAGGGATGGAAGAGATGTCAGGAACCAGGAGGCCCCCAGGCAGCACTGAGGAGCTGCTAGAGCCTGTGCCAGCTGCAGGATGCCCCGCAGGAGCAGTAAGCCATGCTGGCAAGGGTGTTGCTGTCCCAGTCTGACTGGTGCTACCCTGGGAGCTTTGGCAAAAGGATTCCCCACCAGTGGACACCCACAAGGCTGACACCAGTGTGGGTCCAAGCAGCTCATGGAGCAGAAATCCTGGAGTGTTGTGACATCTGCAAACCTGCATCCCTCACAGGAAATCCCAGCCGAAAGTCCTTGGAGGCTGGGAGAGTCCTTGGACGTGTCCAGACGTGCCCAGCCCGGCTCCTCCCAGGCACCAGCGGTGGCTCTGGGGGGACAGTGATAGCTGGGGTCTCTCCCCCGTGCTGTCACCACGCAGGATGAGCTTCAGCCAGCAGTTGTGTGTCCCTGTGTGCTGCTGGGGTGTTGGGATACCAGGAACGGGGGCAGAGGGCTGTGCCCTGCGTGCTCCCAGTCCCAGTGGCTGCCTGCAGTGGGAGGACTGGTGTTGTACCCATTTTCTAGTGCCATGCAGGACCCATCCCCTTCACTGGCTCAGGCTGGCTGTACTTTGGGATGGCAGTGGGGGTCCAGGGGATGCTCTGGGACACTGGGATGCCGAGCCATACTTCCTTCCTATCCTTAACGCCTCCTAGGGCTGTCAGGGACGTGGGGTCAGGTTTTTAGGTTTGGGTTCAGATCCCCCACAACTTCTTCCAGGCACCTCACCTTGGGGCTGGATGTGCCCACGTCCCCATCATCATTTGGGTCCCTTCTCCATGAGCCACGCTGGGCACGTTCTGCTCACCAAAACCCACAGTGTGGCAGCAGGCCCCTGCCCTGGCCCCCCGGATAGGAGCCCCGGGAGTCAGGAGGTGCTGGGAAAGGTGCTGAATGGGAACAAAAGCTCCGCGGAGCGGCCGGCAGGGGCGAGCGGAGCCGGAGGGTTTCTGCTGACCCCGCTCCGGCGGCCCCGGCCCCGGCCTCCTCCGCCGCCCCCACCCGCTCCTGCCGACGTCAGCGCTTCCCGGCAGCGCTCCCAGGTCTACCTGGAGCTGCCTGAGGTGGAAGAGCCATTTCTGCCTCTGCCCCGGTGCTTACGCCTCTGCCAGCCCTGGCCAAAGCCTCCTGGGGCAGGGTGGGTGCTCGTGCCTTGTGCCCAAGCTTCACGGTGGGGTCATGTGTCCTTTTCCCATGAGGATGGAGCCGTGGTGAGGTGTGGAGTGCGGTATGAGTTGGGTGGTGGCCCTGGTGTGGGTGCTGGGTACCCCTCTGTCCCTCCCTGGGTGTGGCTGTGGGGACAGCGGCTGGGAATAGAGATGGATAGAGGTGGCCAGGGATGGAGGTGGAGGAGGTGACCAGGAGTGCAAGTGGCCAGGGATGCAGGTGACCAGGGGTGGAGACAGCTGCAGGTGTAAGTGGCCGGGGATGGAGGTGACCCTGGCACAGCATTTGCCTCTGCGCTCCTGCTTGCCCAAGTGCTGGCACAACCAGAGGCAGTGGGGACAAAGCCGGAGCCCATGGGACAAGGAGGCTGCCCGCGGTCACCAGCTGGGACGTGCTGGTGTCCCAGCAGCCACGCTGTGGGAAGATGGGTGCAGTGACTCGCCCAGAGCCGTGCAAGCAGGGCGGTGGCAGAGGTGGGACACCCCAGGGCGCTCGGCAGTGGGTCCCCGGGTGCCCCCAGCCCCGCAGGCGCTGCCGCCGCCGGCTGCCCAAGGGTTAACGAGAGTTTGCTGCTCCTGCAGACAATTAGTGACATCTTTGCTGACAACGCCACACTGAGCCTCTGCCGCCTCCCCGGCAGCACCAGCCCGGCCGCCCCCGCGCCCCACGCGGCCCCCTCTCCGCCGCTGCCTTCGCCACCGCGGCCCTGCCGTGGTCCAGCCGGCACCGCGCCCCGACACCGCGCCCGGCGGCGTTCGGCAGCGGCGGCAGGATTGCAATCCCAAGCGGAGCAGCCGGCTCCCCTCGCTGCCCTCTGACCCGCTGTTGCTGTGGAAACTGCATCCCACGTAGGATTATGGAGCCGGAATCCGCAGGCTCCAAACTCCCCTCCAAATCCAGACGGTCACCGGGGTCCCCCCGCCCGCAGCACCAGCCCCCCTGCCCGCGGCGTCTGCGGGGTGCCCACAGGGTGCCTGATATCCCCACTCGGTGGCATCTGGGTACTGGAGGAGGTGGCAGCAGCACTCCTGCGTCCCCTGGTTTGCACCCACTGGCTGGTGACACTGCTGAAGATGTCACGGTGTCACCACGAGGCCGTCAGTGACCCCTGGCCCTTGTGCTCCCTTGTGCCATCGCCTGAGTATCATCTCCCTGTGTGCCATCCCTGCATCCCAGGGGGAGAGGGTGGGGTGCTGCCAGGACCCTCATACAGCACCCCGGGAATGTGGGTCCACACCAAGGACCCATCCCCAGCCTCTGAGGCAGAAGCAGGATCTGGACACCCACCAGAGACCCCCACACCCGCAGGGACCGGCAGCGTGGGTCCCCCGGGGGGGGAAGGGGTGGGCACGAGGGAGAGCAGAGCCTGTTGGGGGAGCTCTGTGGGCTGCGCTTGTGTCTCAGCATCTCTCCTGCCACCCGAGGAGGTAGGAGCTGAATTAATCGCGATCAATTAGTGCTGCTTGCAGTCCCTGGCTCCCTCCCTGCACCAGCTTTGTGCCATCACACCCAGCGAGGGGGGCCCCAGTGTCCCCTGCAGCACCTGTGTGCCATCGGGGACTGCAGCCCCTCCGGACCTCCAAACGGGGATAGGGAACAAGCAGGATGTCCCCCAGCCCATGCGGCCACGAGAAACATCCCTGCCAGAAAATTTGGTGGCGGGGATGAGGAGGGGGCTCCATGAGTCCCTCGAGGTCCCTCTGCCAGGCTGGAGCAGGGTGATGGGGTGTCCAGAGCAAGTGTCCAGGTCCTGCAGGATACTGCAGCAAATGCCCTGCAATCTGCAGCCGGATGAATCCCACCTTCCTTCCCCCGCAACGTGCTGCCCTGGGCTACAGCTAATCTATTGTGCGCTGGGCTGCAGCCAGCACAAGCTGCAATACAGTAAATCCTTCTGCAGTATCCTGCAAGGGGACCGAGCCCAGCCGCAGCCGCCCGCCGCCGCCAGACAAAGACAGGGGGCCCCCGCGGGGATGGGGCACGGGGGACAAGGGCACCAGAGGGTGGCAGGACCCCTGGCGTCGTGCCGGCGAAGATGGGAGAATGAAGCCCTTGAGCAGGGTGGGAAGTTCTCCAGGGAGTTTTGGGTGGTGCTGTGCATTCTCCTGGCCCCCCAAATCTGCGGGTAGGGAGATGCTCAGCCCTCTGTGTTTGGGTTTTTCCCTAAATGTCGTCGCCACCGTGTTCCCCTTTCAGGGTCCCAATGGGATGCAGGGGTTTCCATGCCCGCCCTTTCCCTGTGCAGGGTGCATCCTTCCTTGTGCCTCAGTTTCCCCACCAGTATAGGGCCACCAAGCCCCTCAGCCCCCTCCCTCAAGCAGGCTCCATCCCATGTGAGCCCCACTGCCCTTTTCTGGGGGATTTTGCTTGGATACTGTCATTATGGTTATTATTACTGTTATTATTATTATTGGGATGTTGGTGGGGCTCTGCAGCTCTGCCGGACCCGTCTTTGGCGAGTGAGGCATCCTTCAAAGGGAAGGCGCTCCGTCACCGCCCCACAGCAGCTGCGTTCTCCTCAATTAGAAGAGGTAATGAAGCAATTTATGGGCATCTACAAAGTGATGTGTGAGTGACAGGCTGTGTACGATCCGCGCCGGGGCTCTGCCGGCAAGTTGTGTTCTTCCAATTTTAATGGAAAGCTCCCCGGCGAGGGGGGAGAGCAAACATTGGTGTGTCTATAGGTGTGTGTGCTCCGAAGGGTCGGTGCTGCCACTGCGGCGTGGGTGGGTGCAGAGAGACCTGGGTGCTCCAAAGCCCATCCCTGGGAGCCTGAGCCACGGTGTAACCGGAGATGAGGGGTGGCTGGGCGGGAGCCGCGCCTGGGGCTGTAGCACTACAGGACGCCTGGGTCCTCTGGAATAGTTGGCTGCAGCTCCCTCTTTCCATCAGCACCCTGGGTGCTGCCCACCCTGCTCCTGCTTCAGTTTCCCCGTCATTATCCATGTCCCTGCTGCGTGGCAGTGGCAGACCCCTCCTTCACGCCCCGAGTTTTTGGTGGATCACTGTGGCTTCTCAAGGGAGAGGGTGAATTGTGCTTTGGGGTCAAAGCCCAGCGGCTTCCACTGCCACCACCATGGGTTGGGGGTCTGCAGGGCTGTCCTGGCGTTCTGGGTGCCTGGGGGTCCCCGGAGCTCATGCGTGCTGCCGTGGGGCCTTGCACCTCCGAGTCGGTGTGATCCTTGTGCCCACAGAGGTGGGTGCTGCACCCCCAGGCACTGGCACACCTGCCTGCGTACCTGTAACACAGGTGTGCATCCATCAGTGCGCTCACCAGTGCCTGTGCGTGTTCCTGTACCTGTCTGTGTGCACCTGTTCATGCTTGTCACCTGAGTGACCCACCCGTGTGCACGTTGGTGCCCACACATGATCCTGTACCTGTGTGTGCACCCACCCCACTGTAGGTGTGTGTGGGTGCACCTGTACGAGGCCTGTCTGCACACGTGTGTGCAAATCCTCCCCCCGTGAGGGTACCTGTGCGCACACCTGCATGTGCACAACCATCTTGTGCACATTCAGGCCTGGTAGTGGCTGCACCAGCTCCTTGCCTGTGTGTTTGGGGATGCCAGGCTGCCGGCGCCATGGGGCAGGGGTTGCCCCCGCCTCCCCACACCCTGCCCCATCGCGCCGGCGTTGGCATTGTCCCCAGTGGCTCCCACACCCCAGCTCGGCCCCAGCCGGCCACATCTCCCAGGAAACAGGATCCACAGCCAGGAGTTTCCGCTCAACTCGTGTATGCCTCCCACA
>WAAE01020616.1:255923-270550 GCA_013400495.1 Nicator chloris
CCAAAAATGAAACAACAAAAAAAAAAAAAAAAAAAAAAAAAAAAAAAAAAAAAAAAAAAAAAAAAAAAAAAAAAAGGAAAAAAAAACCCACCCTGACACCAGCACGGCCGTTAATCCTGCCCGGCTCATTCTGCTTTTCTTGTCTAGCCAGTTTCTAAAATTGGCCAAGGGAGGCAACTGGCTGCTCTCCCCCCACCCAGACCCCCCCTCGGTCCCCACCTGGTGGCCCCGGCGCGGTGTCAGCACCTGGACCCCGTCACCGCACTGCCGGCGTGGTGGGGCTGCGGGCGGGCGGCGCCGGTGCCCGGCACGGGCTGTGGGTGGGCACCCGCGGACCCAGGGCCCCGGGGGGCGCTTTGTCAGCATCCTGCCGTCCCGGCGGGCGCCCCTTTGCTGCCCCGGCCAGCCCCCCAGCCCCAGCGCCGGGGGAGCATGGCTGTGCCGAGCGAGCCTTCGGCATGGGCACGCGTCCATCTGGCGCCTTCCAAATGTTACTGGCCTCGCAGGATCCCGGCTCCGCTCGGCGTTAACCCGCAGCGCACCGGTGGGGAACGGGGGGGAAGGCGGGCATCGCCGCTGTGCCCCCCTCGGGGCCTGCAGCAGGGTGTCCGGGGGCCGTGCAGCCGCCCAGGGTGCCGGTGCTGGGGGTGGGGGGTGGCGTGGGCAGCCAGCGGAGCCCCCTCCGCGCCAGCGCGGCCGCGGGTGTTACATGACCCGGCGTGGCCGGCGCTGGGCAGGGACACACCGGGGCTGTGACTCATGCTGTGGCTATAACAGGGAGCCCGGGGAGGGGGGCCGCGACCATCTGCGCAGCCTCAGGGCTGCCAGCACACCGCGGGGGCCCTGGGGTGCGCTCCCCACGCCGGGGCACAGCACGCCGGGGGCACAGCACCCCGTGGCACCGCCGGGAACAGCCGGCGCTTGGAGACGCGCGGGCAAACACACCCGGCACCCGAGGGAGCGCCTGGTACCCCGAGCTGGCACCCCGAGGGAGGGGTGCTGGTGTGTCCCGTATCCTCCCGCAGGCAGGGACAGGGCAGAGGAGAGGGCCCGGAGGCTGCTCGCCTCCCGCGCCGGCTCGACGGGGCGGGGGAACAAAGCTGGCACCGAGGGAAGAGCTAAATTTAGCCGGTTTCCCTGCTAGCTCTGAACTGCGGCGCTGGGCTCCAGCCGGCCGAGGTGCCACCATCGCTGCGGTCCATCTGTCGAGCCGTTCCCCAGCCCTCCAGAGCCCCCCCCCAAGCCAGGGAGGGGGATCAGACCCCTCCACGACCAAGGTGGTTGGGGGCTGCATCCGTGCTGGGCGATGCCACTGGGGCCACCCGAGCGGCCCGCAGCATCCGGGGGCAGCAGGGTACCCACGTTTGTGGGGTGCCAGGGGAGGGCCCGTGTGTGAGAGAAGGGGCTCTTGACAGGGGGGATGATTTAGGGGCGAAATGTCGCTGGAGGGGGGTTGGTTGTTGTGGGGAGATGGTTTCTTGCAGGGGAGATGGGCATTACAGGGAGATGGTCTTTGAGGAGTAATAGTCATTGAAGGGGGAAATGGTCATTAGGGGGAGATGGTCCTTGCAGGGAAGATGGTTGTGGCAGGAGAGATGGTCCTTGTGGGGAAGATGGTGCTCGAAGGCAGTGTGGTTCTTGCAGGGGAGATGGTCCTTGCAGGGCAGATGGTTTCTTTTGGGGGAAATGGCCATTGCAGGTGAGGTGGCTGTTTGAGGGAGATGGTTTCATGCAGGGAAGATGGTCCTTGCATGGAAGGTGGTCGTCTCAGGATGGATTATTTCTTCTGGGGAAGATGGTCCTTCCAGGGGAGATGGCCCTTCCAGGAGATGGTCCTTGCAGGGGAGCTGGTCCTTGCAGGGGAGCTGGTCCTTGCAGGGGAGCTGGTCCTTGCAGGGGAGATGGTCCTTGCTGGGGAGATGGTCCTTGCAGGGGAGATGGTCCCTGCAGGGGAGATGGTGTCTTGCAGCAGCAGGAATAGGGGCCTGGCCACCCCTGCCCACCTCAAGGACACCGTGCCACATTCTGGTGCTGAGGGCTGAAGCTATCAAGGGTTCCTGGGCTCCAGGACCCCCAGGCCTGGAGGATGCCACCAGCCAGGTGGGGGCTGCACTAAAGGAGACCCCAGTAGCCGTGGCACATCCAGAGCCAGGCCCAGGAGAACAGCCATGTCCGCTGACTCAGCACTGTCCCCGGGAGCATGGGGGCATCCTTGGGGTCCCTGGGGTTGCCAGGACCAGGGGGATTGCAGGGAAATGAGCTCCCCAGCCACCTTCCTGCAGCTCTGGGATATGAGGAGACGTCAGGACCTCTGGCACCCCTTGTTTATCGCCCAGTGGTCCCAGACCCTCCCTCCCAGTGCCAGGGCAGGTGTCTGAGCCTGCCCTGGGGGTGTGACAGCCTGGGATGATGTGAGAGTGCAGAACCCCAGGTACGTTTGCCCCACATGCCAGCCAATCCCTTCCTGGCACTGCCGTCCCTGCAGCATCCCTGCAGCATGTTGGAGAGACATGTCCCCTCACCAGCTCCCTGCTTGGGGGCACCCCAAAAAACCTCTGATAGCCCCGCAAAGGGAACTGGCGGCCAAGCAGCTTGTCTGGACCCGTTACCTAAGATGAAACCCAGGCGCCATCTGCTCCATCTCCTAATTAAGAGCATGGCAGAGGAGTCAGGGCAGCGGGGAGATGTGGTGACAGCAGGGGAGATGTGACAGCGGGGTTCCAGCCATGGGGTGACAACTGAAGGAAGGGTCAGGGCTGCCTGCAGGCACTATGTGCCCGAGCACCCACCCTTCTGAGCAGGGCTCTTGCCCTGCTCCCAGTCACAGGGTGGTGGGTCCCCGAGGTGGGCGGGTGCTCTGGGAGCTGCCAGTGGTACCCAGAGAGGACCCCAAGCACCCCTGGCACTGATGGGTGCCCCACCTCAGAGGAGGGCAGGGTGCAGGCAAGGGATGAGGTGTGGGGAGGAGGAGGAGGGAGCAGGACCCGGGTGCTTTGGGGTCTGTGATGCTGAATTCGAGGGGATGTGGAGGTCGGCGTGAAGGGGGTGAGGGTGGAGGGACCCCCCGCGTGGCTCAGGGAGGAGGTGGCCAGTGGGGGCTGGCTGGGGAACACGGAAACCCTCGGCGAGCGCCTGCCAGGAAGCTGTCACTGGAGGGGATTTTCCATTGGTGTCAGCAGGCGCAGGACGGGCTGGGGGGAACTCGTGGGCCGGGGGTTGGGGCACCCGGGAGGGGACCGAGGGGGTGCGAGGGACGGGGAGCAGAGGGGACAAGCTGCCCGGTGCCCTAGGGGTGTGTGAGGGGGGGCGTGCAGGGGAATTGGACCCCCGTGGTGCCCCCAGATGCGTGGGAACAGGGGAGGAAAACCACCACGGTGTGAGTGAGTGTGCAAGGGAGAGGCACCGCTGCGGCGTCCCCGTGTGCGACACGAGTGGGAGACCCGCGATGCCGCTCGGGGGGAGCGGGGCAAGGAGGGCACCCGTGCAGTGGAAGGCCAGTGTGCACACAGGACACGGGTGTCAGCGGGAACCGGAGGCGCCCCTACGCCCGTGCGGGGGTACTTAGGGCCACCCCAAACCTTCGCAGCGTCCCGCTGTGCCCAAGGACCCCTGAGGCAATAGGGGGGGCGATTGGGAGGACACCCCGTCCCCGCTGCCCACCCGCGGGCGGACGGGCACGGAGTCCCGGCGGGGTGGGAGGCGTCGGGCCAGCGTGTCCCCATCTGTGTGGCGGCTGTGTCCCTGCCGCCTCCCTGTCTCCCGGTGGCATCTCCGGCCCCACCCTGACGTCTGGGTGGCCTCGGAGCCGGGCACCAAACCACGTCCGTGCCCTGCGGGGCCATCCCTCCATCCCCCCGCCGCCGCGCCGATGCCAAGACGGCCCCTCCGTACCCGCCCTGTGCCAGCGCTGCGGGTCGGGGCCGGGTGCCAGCAGCCTCGGGGAGCTTAGCGGGGCTTGGGGCGCCTGCAGCCCCCTGCACACTCATGCTGCCACTCCACGGCAGCCTCTCCACCAAAGAGGGACCCTGTCTGGGTGCAGTGGGGGAGGTGGGGGGACATTCTGCCGGGTTGGACGGGGCTCGGAGCAACCTGGTCTGGTGGAAGGTGTCCCTGCCCATGGCAGGGGGCTCGAAAGAGATGGGCTTTAAGGTCCCTTCCAACCCAAACCATTCCATGATTCTGATTCCTCTCGCCGCCAACCTCCGTCAAGCCTGAAACCGTTAAACTAATTAAAGCTTTGCAGCAGCAGGATTAAGCCCGGGCAGGGGAGGTGGGAGCCCAGGTAGTCGATTAGTTCACCAGGCGAGGATATTGGATTTCTGCGAGGCGAGTCAGCAGTCTTCGGGGGCTGTTATCTTTGCAGGGCTGCGGGGTCAGGAGGTGGGAAGCGGAGGTGACTGCAATCTCGCCCGCTTCATCCCCCCGCTCTTCATCCTCACCCCCCCGGCCCCGCCGCAGCACCCGGTCTGGCCGGCTCTCCCCCGCCCGCGGCGCCCATCTCTATCTCTCCTTCTCCCTCCGTCCCTCCTCGCTTGTGTGGTCTCGGCTGGTGTTTTGTAACCAGGGAGGAGGAAAAAAAATTAAAAGAGATTTTTTTTAAAAAACGGGGGAAAATAAAAAAAATAAGGAAAAAGGCCCTACCCCTGGCGAGGAAGCCAGGAATGGCGAGGTCCGGAGAGCCTAATGGGAAACATGTGGCGGCTGCCTGGGGCTGAGCGGGGAGGTGAAAGTGAGCGCGGCGGCGCGGCGAACATCCCGGTGCGCCCCGCTGCCCCCCCGCAGCTCCCCCCGCACCACAGCCCCCTCCCCACCGCCGCTGCCGGGCTCCCACCTGCGCTGCACACCGTGGTGGGCGGGGAGGGATGGTGGGTGCTGCCTGCCCCGCGGTGGGTGGGTGTCTGGGGGGTGCAGGTGGTCCCCGCTGTGGAGGCTGCTTTGCACGGGGTGAGGGCGGAGTCCCGGCGCAGGGAGTGTCCTCCGCGTGTCACGGGACGCGCGGTCCCCCGTGGGACCGAGGGCAGGAGCCGGACAGCGGTGGCGTGGGGTAAGAGCCGCGGCGTGTGCCCAGCGCCTGCGGCACCGGGGGTGCACACCGGGGGTGAACGTGGGCAATGGAGAACGTGCAGGACACGGGCGATGAGGTGTCCGGGGACCCCACACACCCCGGTGGGGACCCCACGGGCGTCCCGCAGTGTTTGCCAAAGCACCCGCAGCTCCGTGCGCCGCGGACACGCCGGGGGACGGCGGCTCAGAGCTGGGGGGTTGCACCCCGAGCCCCCCACACCCCGAAGCTCCCCGGGCCGCGCGCAGCGTGTGCAGCGGGGACCAGCTCCCGGCGGCGGTTCTGGAAAAACTCCCGTTTGTTTCCTTCCTGCCTGCCTCCCCTCCGACAGCTCCCTGGGCACACCAGCAGCCTCAGCAGAGACGAGACCGGTCTTTCTAGCACATATTTTCCTGCTCCACATAGCCCTTGGTGTAACTTTACACCGAGGTGCCCGCATCTCCGCGGTGCCAGCGCTGCGCCCAAAGGCTGCCGGGGAGACGGGGAAAGGGGGGGATGCGGATGGACTGACAGGTTTGAATTCTCTTTCCCTGCCTTGTTGATAAGTTGTCACGCTAATCCAGACACCGGGAAGAGCCTGGATCACGCCGAGCGGCTGCGTGTGTGTGTCTGCGGGTGTGTGCTGGGGGAGGGAGCCAACCAGCAGGGATTCACGCGGCACTGGGGAGGGAAAACAGGCGGACATGCTGGCACGGCGGGATTGCGAGGGGCTGAGGGGCTCCACCGTGCACCCCTGCGCCACATGGGCATCGGCCGTGGGTGCCTGGACCTCCTGCAGGAGAGTGGGGGGCCAGAGCTTTCTGCACACGTGTGCCTACAGCCTGGTGGGAGATGCTCCCCTCGTATGGGCAGCCCCTGGTTCAAGGCATGGACACGGTGGGGAGGAAAGGGTCGTCCTGCCCCAAAACGCCACCCCGGGCGTCCCGTGATGGGGCGAAGGGCACAGCGTGGGTGTCCCCGTGGGCTGTGGCCTCGAGGGGAAGGCGTCAATGGGTGGCACACGGTGTGCCCAGCCCTGCGGGCACCCACGGCAGGTGGTGCTCCCGGGGAGGGGGCCGCTGGGCTGATGTGGGGGTCTCTCTCGAGCAGATGGGAGCTCGGTCGCCTGCCAGCCCCTCGCACTGGAGAACGGTGCCAGCCCGCCAGCCGAGTGGTTCCCGCGTGCCCAGGGCTCCGGCCCCCGCCAGCCCGGCAGCGACGGCGACAGCAGGAGCTTCCGAGTGAACCTGCACTGCAAACACCCCCGAAACAGGTACCTGGGGGCCTCACCCCGGAAATGGGGTGCGGCACCAAGGGGGGCTTGGCGGCACATCTTGCTGCCGATGTTCTGCCCACCCCTGTCGGGGAGATACAGGGCGCGGGGCTCCCCGGCTCTGCACAGCCTCTCGCCTTGGGATTTTGGGGTGAACAGAGGGGCTGCAGCCCTCACGGAGTGCAGGGTGAGTGCGGTGAGCACCCGGCACCCACCCGTGAGTGCGTGACCCGCCCCACCACCTCCCTCGTTATACCCCGTTCCAACGAGGGGAAACTGAGGCAGGCGCCACAGAGGGGCGTCCCGGCGAGGGGAGGGGTGGAACCGGGCAGCGCCGCCGCGGGTGGGGATTGCAGCTGTGCGTGGGGTGTCCGCGGGTGGGTGAGAGCCGGGGGCATGCGGGGGGTGGGATGTGCTGAGCCACCTCCTCGGGCGAAGACCCCCCCGTGTGTCCGGAGCGCGGCTCGCCGGGGACACCTAGTGGCAGCGCCATCAAAGGACCCCCGCCACCCCCCGCCCCACGGAGGGGGTGGCGGTGGTGGTGAGGATGGGAGGGGGACGTAAACCTGTCCCCTCTGTCCTCCAGATCAGAGCGTCCCCCTCTTTGCCCATCCCCCCGCAGCCCCGACGCCACGGTGGTGGGCGGCCGTGGGAGCTCGGGAGGATCAGCCCCTGGTATGTCCCGTGGAGGGACTGGCACAGGGGTGGTGGGCACTTAAGTGAGCCCCCCCAGTGTGGGGCTGACCCTGCACACCCTTTCCTTTGCAGAGAGCTCAAGTGCAATAGCAGGAGCAGCAGCAAAGCCGAGGGTAAGTTCCAGGCGCAGCCCTCAGACCTCCCCAAACTCTGCCCCTGTGGTGGGGTGAGAAAACCCAGATCCTCAGGGGAACCAGCTACCCCTCTTCACCTGGGAGGGGTCTCTGTGCTGGAGTCTGGCACGAGTGGTCCTGGTGTGGGGAGGACATCCAGTCCCCTGCTCCTGAGCTGGGGAAGGCATCCAGTACCCCCAGGTCCCCATTTTCTCAGCTGTGAGCAGGGCTGTCACATTCCTGCGGTGCCAGCCGGGTCCTTTCCCAGCGGTGGCAGGGCAGAGGGAGCTGGGGGATGGATATGGGGACCTCATCCCTGAGAACGGGGGGATGGAGTGAGGCTCTGCTGGCTGTTTTTGGCTGGCAGTGCCTGTGGAGCCTCACTGTCCCCCTCTCTGCCGCCCGTAGGTCCTGGTGTCACCTTCCCTGACCCCCATGTCAGCAACTGCTCGGCCAAGCGGCACGCGGGGGAGGAGGAGGTCAGGATGCGCGTGAAGCCCCCGGGCCCAGTGGTAACGACCAGCGTTGTGCGTGGCTCGCCCGACTACGTCCGAGAGCCCAAATTCTACCCGCCGGGACACCCGGTGCAGCGGCCCCCAGCCTGCCCGGCCGAGAAGGCGTTGTCCTGCAGTGTGCTCAGCTTCCCTGAGGGGTCGTGCCCCGCGCTCGGCCGGGAGCACCAGGCAGGCTCGCTGCTGCACGGCGACCCGGCCGACCGCTGCCAGAGCGTCCACGGGGGCACCAAGGCGGCCGAGGACCTGCTGGGCTGTGCCGGGGAGCCCCGGATCCTGGGGGGCAGCGCAGAGGAGGCATCCGCCCGCGATCGGGCACCCAAAACCTTCCCCAACGCGACACTGGCCTCGGGCCGCTGCAACGTAGACAGCATCCTCGCCTTGCTCCGGAGCAAGTGCGGCAACGGGCACATCAACCTCCACCCCGTGGTGCAGCTCATTGACATCATGAAGGACCTCAACCGCCTCTCCGAGGACCTCAAGAACAGTGGAGTGCACCTGGACTGTGGCAGCCTCCGTGGTGGCGGTGGGGCTCACGAGGACAGCCGCCTCCTGCCCGCTGACCGTGACCTCCAGTACAGCTTCTTCTCCTCACCCTCCCTGGCCAACAGCATCCGCAGCCCCGAGGAGCGGGGGGTGCTCCTCAAATCCGACCCGTCGCAGCATCCCCGGCCCCCGGCACGTGATGGAGAAGCTGACGGAGGCGGGGGGAGCACCCCACAGCCCCCAGGACACGCTGTGGGTGTGGGGGATGTCTCCAAAGCCCCGGCGGATGAAGCCGGCTGCTCCCAGCCCGATGCCGGCGATTACTCGGCGCTGGCCGAGGCGGACATCCTGAACGAGCTGGCCTCCCTGGCTTGCCCAGGGACGCAGCTGCTGGAGTCGCAGGCAATGGAGCCACAGCCCCAGTTGCTGCCAGCCCAAGAGCTGGACTCCCAATCCCGGCTGTTGGATTCCCAGTCCCTGGAGTCACAGCCCCAGCTGCTTGATTCACAGAGCCTGGAGCCGCTGCCGGAGTCGCTGGAGCTGCAAAACCTGGAGCCGTTGGGGCTGCAGTCGCTGGAGCCGCTCTCTGAGTCTCTGGAGCTGCAGTCACTGGAGCCTCTGTCCGAGTCGCTGGAGCTGCAGTCGCTGGAGCCGCTGGCGGAGCCTCTGGGGCTGCAGACCCTGGAGCCGCTGCCCGGAGCACTGGAGGCCCCGCTGCTGCCCACTGAGCCCTCGCTGCTGGAGCCGCAGCCCCTGGGAGCCGTCTCAGAGCTGCTGGAGGCACAGCCGGGCGCTGGGGATCCTCTGCGGCCCCACGGGCTGCAGCCCCGGCTCGGGGGGTGTCCCCTGAGCACTGTGGTGAAGCGGGGTCCCTGTGGGGGCCGGGGGGCCGGGCGGTGTGGCGAAGACCACCGCAAGTACGCGCTGCGCCGGACTGATAAGCCAAAGATGCTGTGCCGCCGGAGGAGGGCGGGCCGGGGGCGCCGGGTGGACATTACCCCCGAGAGCCACGTCCTGTCCCCCCTTGCCCTGCCCGCTGAGATGCCCCCCGGGCCCGAGGAGCCCGAGACCCCAGTGCTGAGCCCCCCACCACCACCGACTCCCACCACGTTGGACCCCAATGAGATGCCCAAAGCCCCCACGGCAGGGAAGAAGAGCAAGTGCCGCGGGGTGAGGAAGATGGTGGTGAAGATGGCCAAGATCCCCGTGTCCCTGGGGAGGAGGAACAAGACCACCTACAAGGTGTCATCGCTCAGCAGCAACTTGAACCTGGAGGGGAAGGAACTGGCAGCCAGCAGCTCCATGGAGCCCACGCCGCTGCTCAAGATGAAGAACAATGGGCGCAACGTGGTCGTGGTGTTCCCCCCTGGCGAGATGCCCATTATCCTGAAGCGCAAGCGGGGCCGGCCTCCCAAAAACCTGCTGCTGGGCCAAGCCAAGCCCAAGGAGCCCACCCCGGAAGTGAAGAAGAGGAGGAGGAGGAAGCAGAAGCTGGCCTCGCCCCAACCCTCGTACATCGCCGACACCAATGACAGCAAAGCCGACTACTCGGACGTGTTGGCCAAGTTGGCTTTCCTCAACCGGCAGAGCCAGTGCTCGGGGCGCTGCTCACCACCCCGCTGCTGGACCCCCAGCGAGCCCGAGTCCATCCACCAAGCCCCCGACACCCAGAGCATCTCGCACTTCCTGCACCGTGTCCAGGGCTTCCGCCGGCGCGGCGGCAAGGCAGGGGGCTTCGGTGGGCGCGGAGGGAGCCATGCTGCCCGCGCCGCACGCTGCTCCTTCAGCGATTTCTTTGAGGGAATTGGGAAGAAGAAGAAAGCCCCAACCGCCCTCCACGCTGACCCCGTCCACCCTCGCAAGCGCGGCCGGCTGGAGCCCGATCCCGTGGGAAAACCCAAGCGGAAGCGACGGGCGCGCAAGAACGGGGCACTTTTTCCCGAACCCAACTCCGGGCAGAGCTTTGGGGACGGCCCCACCGCAGAGTGGGGTGGGGGGGAGAAGGGCAGCCCCTGGGCCCCCCACCACGGCCACCCCGGCAGCCAGGCTGGACGCAACGGTGGCTACCAAGGCGCCGAGGCGAGACCTTTCCATGCTGCGGGGCTGGAGTCGGGCTCCTCCGGCCGCGCCAGTTTCTACGCCAGCAGCGCGCCGTCCTCGCAGACAGAGACCGGTCCAGAGCGGCACAGCCTCTTCACCGGATACTTCCGCTCCTTGCTGGACTCAGATGACTCCTCTGACCTGCTGGACTTTGCCCTCTCTGCATCCCGCTCTGAGTCCCGTAAATCGGCGGCTGCTTACACGGCGCCCCCGGCCGCGCTGCCCGGCCAGCGGGGCATGGCTGCCTACACAGCCCGTGGCGGCAAAGTGGCGGCGGCCAACCCTGGTGCCGAAGCCGCCTTCCACGCGGCCATGCAGGGTCGGCCAGCGTTCCCGCCCGGCCGTGCCTCCGGTGGCTACGGAGTGACCCAAGGCTCGTCAGAGTGCCGGGGCACAGAGTCCTTCCCCAAACTGGCCCCGCCATCGGCCGTGTCCCGGTCACCCACGGCTCACCCAGCAGCCAGTGGCACCCCCGGCTACTCCCCATATGGCAGCTACGGCAGCACCGGGCAGAGTGTGGCACCTGCCAGTGTGTTCCCACCAGGAAAGCAGTACCCATCAGCACAGGACTGTCCCAACAGCAAGGACTGCAGCTTCGCCTACGGCAGTGGCAGCAGCCTCCCATCCTCGCCCAGCAGTGCCCACAGTGCCGGCTACGCGCCACCGACAGCTGGTCCCAGTTTGCCACTGGGAAAAGCCGCCTTCTTCAACAGTGCCGAGCAGGGGGGGCAGTTCTCCAGCGCCGCGCACACCCCCCTGCGCTGCGACAGCCGGGCCAGCACCGTCTCGCCCGGTGGCTACATGGTGCCCAAGGGGTCAGCATCCTTCCAGCCCTCACCCGAAAACTGCCGGCAGTTCCCCAGCGCCGCGCCGTGGGCCTTCCGGCAAGGCTATGGTGGGTTGGATTGGAGCTCAGAAGCCTTCAGCCAGCTCTACAACCCGGGCTTCGAGTGCCACCTCAATGAACCCAACGTCATCCTGGACATCTCCAACTACACCCCGCAGAAAGCCAAGCAGCAGACGGTCTCTGAGACCTTCTCTGAGTCCTCCTCCGACAGCACCCAGTTCAACCAGCCGGCTGGTTACCGGCGCGCCAACAGCGAGGCGTCCTCCAGCGAGGGCCAGTCCAGCCTCTCCAGCCTGGAGAAGCTGATGATGGACTGGAATGAGGCATCCTCTGCCCCTGGCTACAACTGGAACCAGAGCGTCCTCTTCCAGAGTAACTCTAAGCCCGGTCGAGGCCGACGGAAGAAGGTGGATATGTTCGACACCTCCCACCTGAGTTTCTCCTCCTCTTCTTCTTCTTCCTCTGTGTACCCCTCCAAGAGGAACACGGGACCCCGGCAGCCCCGGGGTTCCCGAGGGGCTTGTGCCTCCAAGAAGGAGAGGGGGACGGGCAAAGCAAAGTTCCCCACCAAGTCACAGGCGGTGAACCCCCTCTTCCAGGAGAGCACGGACCTGGGCTTGGACTACTACAGCGGGGACAGCAGCATGTCCCCCCTGCCCTCCCAGTCCCGGGGCTTCGGGGTGGGGGAGCGGGACCCCTGTGACTACTCCGGCCCCTACTCCATGAACCCCTCTACCCCCTCGGATGGGACCTTTGTCCAGGGGTTCCAGAGCGACTCCCCCGGTTTGGGGCAGCCAGATTTGGAGAGCAAGCACTTCCCTGCCCTCCCACACCAGCTGGCAGCCCCCAGCCAGCAGACTGTGTTCGAGGCTGGTTTGCAGAAAGCCTTCTCGCCCAACTGCTCCCCGACCTTGGCCTTCAAGGAGGACCTCCGTGCAGGCAGCATCCGAAAGTTGCCCGCCTGCGACTCACTCAAACACAGCATGCAGGGGGGGGCCCTGCCACACGCCCCGCACCTGGCTTGCCGCGACCTCCCCATGCCTCAAGCGCACTACGACTCCCCCAGTTGCAAAAATCCCCCGTACTGGTATTCCCCCAACGCCAGCACCCGCAGCCCCTCGTACGACGGCAAGGCGGGGGCCGGGATGCTGGTAGACTTCATGGGCAGGACGGACCCCCCGTGTCTGAACCCCCACTTGAGCAGCCCAAGCGGCACCCACCCCTCCAAGGGCGAGAAGGAGCCCTTGGAGATGTCCCGGGCTCACCACCGAGGACCCTACGCTTGTCCCTTGATCAATGACTTGAACATCTCCCCCGTACCAAGAGACTCAATGTTGCAGCTGCAGGACAACTACAGGTACCCCAGTTTTGCACCCCAAGGGCACCCCGTCATGGCCCCCACCCAGAAGAGCGGGTTTTTGGGACCCATGGTAGAGCAACAACACCCTGAGGACACTTTTACAGTCACCTCATTGTAGTGTCTGCTGATGTGCCAACCGGACAACGAGGTTTTGTTACAGGGTAGGTGGGGGAGAACCTGGGGGTGAGGGTGGCAGAGGGGGACATGGGGGACCCTCAGGGCCCTTCTCATCATGTCCCCTCTCTCTCCATGTTGTGTTTCTCTTTCAGAGGTAATTTAGCCAGCACTTTTTTCTGGAACACTTTTCAAGTTCTGTATTTAACTGGGATTGGAACTGTTTGTTTGTTTTCTAAAAAAAAAAAAAAAAAGAAAAAAAAGGAGAAAAAAGAAAAAATTGAGAAAAAAAGGATAAAAAATAAGTGAAACAAAAGGAAAAAATTAATAATAATGGATGAAGAGAGAAACCCCCCGTTTTTCCCCCTCCGCACTCAAACCCGCTCCGCCTGCCAACCTCCGGCTCTGCTTTCCGGACTGCCGGCCCGCCCGCCCCGCAGCAGGACAATCGGACAGACGACGGACGGATGGAGGGACAGACAGCGCGGGCCCCGCCAGGCCCGGCGCAGGGGCACGGGCGGGGAGGGCAGGAGGGGCTCTGGGGTCAGCGCTGGGTGCTCCCTGCCCGCAGCCCGGCCGGGGACCCCGCCGGCCGCCCCGGGGGAGCCTGTCTGGGGATTCTTTTCTTTTTCCTGTCCCTCCCCGTCCGCTCGCCCGCCGCGGGGATTGCTCTTGCCGGATGGACACCGATGGGTGTTGGTGAAGCGCTGACCCCCACCAGGCTCTGGCAGCGTCGCCAGCGGGGCTCGGAGACGCCACCATCACCAGGTAAGTGCCAGCCGTGTCCCCCAGCCGGTGCCGGTCCCCAGCAGGGTGTGCCGGGTGCTCCGTGGGTTCCCCGGCCCACCTGCACCCACCCCCTGGGTGCCCGCGGCCCCTTTTGGGCTGTGAGCAGTTGCCCCGGGTGTTGTCCTACCAAGCATCAAACTGGGGGCCCTGTCGGCTCCAGTGTCGGGGGGCTGGAGCCCGGGCTGTGGGTCCAGGAGCCCGGGCTGTGGGTGCAGGAGCCCGGCTGTGGGTGCAGGAGCCCAGCTGTGGGTGCAGGAGCCCGGGCTGTGGGTGCAGGAGCCCGGGCTGTGGGTGCAGGAGCCCGGCTGTGGGTGCAGGAGCCCAGCTGTGGGTGCAGGAGCCCAGCTGTGGGTGCAGGAGCCCGGGCTGTGGGTGCAGGAGCCCGGCTGTGGGTGCAGGAGCCCGAGCTGTGGGTGCAGGAGCCCGGGCTGTGGGTGCAGGAGCCCAGCTGTGGGTGCAGGAGCCCGGGCTGTGGGTGCAGGAGCCCAGCTGTGGGTGCAGGAGCCCAGCTGTGGGTGCAGGAGCCCGGGCTGTGGGTGCAGGAGCCCAGCTGTGCAGGGCCGAGGGGTGTGGGGTGCCCCTGAGCCCTGGCTGGGTGCCAGAGGGGGGGAGCAGGACACGACAGCCCCGGGAATGTGGGCGCTGAACAAGAATGAGCAGGGCTGCAGACTGCTGGGTGTGCATGGGAAGGACCCCAGACCCCTGGTACGTGGGTGCCACCTTGGGGGTGAGCAGGACCTTGGGAAGGACCCCAGACCCCTGGTACGTGGGTGCCACCTTGGGGGTGAGCAGGACCTCCGACCCCGGAGTATTTGGGTGCCACATGAAGGAGGTGGGCAGGACCCCAGGCCCCGGGTATGTGGGTGCCAGACGGGGGGCTACAGGACCCCGGCCCCCTGGGTATGTGGGTGCCGGTCCCCCGGGGCCGTGGGTGCTGCGTGGGGGTGGGCAGGCGCCCCATGTGGGACCCTCACTCCTGTCTCCCTCTCCCCGCAGCCACAGCACACCCAGCCCCGCGCCCCCCACCCATCCCGGCCGCCGGAGCAGACAGGAGACGAGAGGAGAGGAGAGGAGAGGAGGGGGCCACCCCCGGAGGGGACGAAACCCGTGCCGCCCCCGCTCCGCCCCCGGCCCCCGCCTCGGCCGTGGCGCCGGCGCCGCGTTCTCTCTCTCCTCCCAGCCAGAAGCAGAGGGACTCGAAGTTTTATTTTTTATTTGATTAATTTTCATTTCCTGCACAAAACCAGCAATTGTAAATACTTTTGAAGAAAAGAAGTTAAAAAAAATGTTTAAGGA